>VZTT01076627.1:1573-20985 GCA_013400855.1 Buphagus erythrorhynchus | reverse complement strand
CTAAGGGGCTCAGCAGATCACCAGCTACTTCCTCCTGGATTGCAGGGGTTCAATTCTGTGCCCTGTCCCCGTCTACCAGTTCAGGGGGCTGGTTGCCTGGAGGAAAACTGGGCTTTCTGTTGAAGAGTGAGGTAAAGAAGTCATTAAACACCTCAGCCTTTTCCTCATCCTTGGTGACAAGGTTTCCTCCATCATCCAATAAAGGATGGAGATTTTTCTTGACCCTCCTTTTGTTGTTGATGTATTTATAAAGCCATCTATGATTATCTTTCACAGCAGTGGCCAGATTGAGTTCTAGTTGAATTTTAAACTTTTCAATCTTCCTCTCTACATGACCTAAAGACACCCTTGTAGTCTTCTGAAGCTGCCTATCACTTTTCCCAAAGATCATTAAACTCTTTTTTTCTCCTAAGTTCCAACAAAAGCTCCCTGTTCAGCCAGGTCAATTTTCTTCCCTGCAGGCTCATCTTTTGACACACAGGGACAGCCTGTTCCTGCACCTTTAAAATTTACCTCTTAATGTGTGTCCACCCTTGCTAGACCCTTTTGTTATTAAAAATTATTTCCCAAGGGACTTTCTGAACCAGTGCCCTGAACAGGCCAAAGTTCATCCTACAGAAGTCCAAGCCAGAGGTTTGGTTGACCCTCTTCCTTACTTCACCCAGCATTGGAAANTTCATCCTGCTTGGGTGACCTATGACAGACTGCCACCAGGATACTGCCTTGATGGCCTCCCCTCAGATCCTTATCCATCGACACTCAGCGTTATTTTCATTACACTTGAGCTCCCTCATGTGCAGAGGGACCCCAACACCTCTCCTTCCTTGTCTGTGCCTTCCGAAGAGCCTGTAGCCATCCATTGCAGCATCCAGTCACGTGAGTCATTCCACCACATTTCTGTGATGGTGTCTATGTTATATCTTTCCTGCTGCACCATGACTTCCAGGTCCTCTTGTTTGTTATCCATGCTGTGTGCGTGTGCATTGGTGCAGATGCACTTCAGCTGGGCTGCCAATTTCACCCCCAGCACTGAAATGCCATCCACTTCTAGTGAGCCCAGTCTTATCTCCTTCCTCCTTCAAATCTAGTTTAAAGCTTTATCAGTCAGCCCTGCCAATTCACGGAATAGAATCCTTTTCCCTCTTTTACACAGGTGAACCCCATCTGTTTATACAGCAGGCCTGGTGCTATACAAACCACCCCACGATTAAAAAAGCTAAAATGCCATAGATGACACCAGTCTTTATGCCACATGTTCCTCAGGTGAGTTCTTCTGTTTCTTTCATCACTCTTCCTAGTTACTGTAAGGGATTGAGGAAACACAGCACCTGTGCTCCTGTCCCTTCAAGAAGTTGTCACAATGCTCTGAAGTTATTTTTGATTGTCCTAGGACTTCTCAACATTGTCGCTGCTGACCTGGGCAACCAGAAGCGGGTGATAATCAGAGAGCTAAATTAGTCCAGGGAGTACCTACTAATATCTCTTACTTCCCCGTGGGATGGATCTGGTTGGCATACAGGGCCCTCAGCTCCCCTCAGGAGTCACCTACAACTTAAAAGCTTTTGCCTTATTTCTTAATAACTTTTTAATTGGATTTAGAAGTGCAAATTTTCTCATGCTTCAGTGTTCCTTCTCCTAAACCTGCAGAATATGTATAGATAATTCATCATTATCACTGTCTTTCTCCTTGACACAGTAAGTTAATTTACAGTTAAATATTATATATTTTTTGTTATTTTATGTAAATCCTTCAAGAGTTTTGGCCAAAGTACATAGCTGGCAATGATAACGTGTTCTGTTGAAAGGGGAAATTACACTTCTATACAAACATGTGACATACAAACACGTGACAGTTTTCTCAATTGATTGTTGTAGGAGAAAAATGTTGTAGCCTTGATTGCAATTCAATTCCTTTGTAAAATCTTTATTTTGCAATTAATTGAATTGTAATCTGTTTGCAATTATAATTGTTCTTGTAGTGATGTGATGGTTTTCTTCTGACACTCCAGAGGCTTTAGTTCTGTTGCTGATATCCTGTGTGACTTTGGAAAAACAATTTTACTCAGTGTTTTCAAAAGTATGTATATTCTTTCCCCAAAGTCAGTGGAAATTCAGACTCCTAAAGGACCTAGATAATTCTGTGCCAATTACTATGGTAATTTTGTACATAATATTTTCCTTATTCTGAGAATAAAATAATAAAAATAGAAAGTTTATTTCAGAAATTTCAGGATGTTTAAGTTGGTTGGAATAAGTGCTGCAGTAACCTTCATATAATGAAAGCAATTTTAATAACATTTGAATGCTTTTGTGAAGAGTTAGAAGTTGGGGAATTATTGTCATTATTTTCTGATTTTGGAAAGGTGTTTTTTTTTTAATTGTAGCGCACCATTAATTTGTTTTGGGGCTATCAGGTAATTTACATGGTTGGTAGTGATGTGGATTGCCACATATGGTAGTACTAATTGTAGTGAACTTAACAAGCAGGGATAGATATAAGTAATTTACTTGGATCCAAGGAAATAAATATAAACCTGGAGTATTTTATCTTAAGAAGATCAAAATGAGCTGAAAATGTCTCTGACATCCCTGTCCAAAACTACAAGTTAGCTGCTAGATCCTGCTTTTTTTCACCCACCCTCTTGTGTCTATTTTCAACAGATGACTGCATGACACTGAATTAAGTGCATGCATCCTGTGGCAACAGGGGATGTCCCCCATTAACCTCTTTCCCAGAGGGATTTTAGTTTGAAAGCAAGTTGGCAAGCTGGCAGGTAGAAGACTTACTGTGCCTTGTCCTCACAGAACAGCAATGTGACACAGTGCCTTGTCCTTCCAAAGCAGTCTTTTACCTTGTAGACATTCAGGTATTGAGGGAACAGCTGCCTAGTTGAGATCATGAAGCATGCATGGCCATAAAACATAGAAATGTTTACAAATATGAACTCTAACTTCTTTATTCTAAAGCATCATTTAATTTTGCGTTAAAAAAAAAAAAAAGTGGAAAAATGGTGAAATTTAGAGTTCCTTGTACTGCAGCAAGAAGCAATAATATATGCACTGTGCAAATGCCTCAAGAGGAGAATTCCAAATTTCTGGGTCAAAAGCAGGATTTTAGTTCTTGGACAAGCACAGATCGATGTTGCAGAGAATGTTATAAAGAAAGGTTAAGTAATACAGGTCTGTATACATTCGTTTCTGGTGGCTACTGAGATAGAAGGAAGAAAATTGCCACAGAAGTGATGTGTGCAATCCTAGGGTGAGATAGTGCAAATCTGTCTATGCTTTTATGGTTTTAATCTGTGATGTAATTCAAGAACATAGGTAATAAAACAGAGTTTGCCTGTGTGTTATATATAAGGAGGTGAGTTTACACATTATTCATTAAGGTACCTCTGATTTTATGGTTTTACTTTATGAAAGAGGACAAGTATTCTAAATATTTTAAACACCTTTTCTCTCAGGGTGCTGCAGTGTGAATTTTTGTCATGCAGTATAGTCATTGCTATAAAAAGTTCATCAGGGAAATAGGGAAATAAAGGATTTTTTTTTCTCCTTTATCATGCCTAGTGCCACAGGGCCTTGATTCTTTACTCTTATTATAGGATTGATCAATTAACAATGAAAATTATCGATATCTAAACCCATTACAGATTTAAGAAATAGTTAGTTCACAGTCCAGTGTATGTGATCTGTAATTCTAACAACCTGAGAGAAGTAAAATGCACAATTTGAAACGGGCATGACTTTTAAAACCAGAACAGCTTCAACTAAGATCTTACTCCTAGAAATGGGTCCTGATCATTGGTTATTTTTTGTGCCTAAAGAGTGGAGCTGTTGAGCCAATGTCATAAAAATCATTTAGCCTCTTATTGTCAGTAGGAGGGCATGAGAGAAGACAGGGTCACAGCTGAACTCTGTCTCCAAGCCAGACAGCCCAGCCAATGTGTCCTGCATACATTCACAAGCTACCAGATCGACTGCATGGGGCTTTATATTCAGCAAAGACACTAGATCTTAAAAAGTGAGAACCTTTCCAGCTCTAATTGCAATACAATCCTCCTTATTTCTTTGAGCTACAATAAAATTCTGCAGCTTTGACAGGTTGGAAATGCAGTTGAGTTCTGTTATGTTCTTGTGACATAGCATCTAAAATTACTAATTATCAGTCGTCACAGTATAGGGCTAGAAATATAAATAATTGTGGATAGAAAATCTGTATTTTATTAGATGTAATCTATAGACTTCAATGTCCAAATTTTGTTTTCCAGATATAAACATTGTTATTTGAAATTTCTGCTCACTATCCTCCCGATATCACTTTTATATTTTTATAAATTGTAGCGGGGATGGAGAGACAGTCTATTCTCTGGCATCTCTGGTGATTCATTTATATTCATACATCAGTCAAAAAAATTCAGAGAAACTGTGTGGCCACACTAAGGTACCTTTTCACCTCAGGAACACAGGAGCTGAATATCTGTTGAACAGCTGTGACCTGATGTGTACAAGAATAATAATTTACATACAAACACATTAATTATCCTGTGACAACTGGCAATGAAGATGCTCTCCAAAGCACACATATTTCTCCTGTTGTTCTGCAAAGTACTTTTACATTTTTATGTTAAATATTGTGTTAAATATTTATTGTTAATATTGTTAAATATTATTATGTTAAATATTTGTTTCCTATGTATGTTTTCTAAGCAGATATTTAAATAACTCCACAAAAAAGAAAATACTTCTAGAATTTTTGTATGAAGTATTATTTATAGCTGTGTTATAAACTATATGCCTTTTAATTGTATTTATATTTTGTTAAGTACTAAGTTCCTGACCCAATGTTACTGGAATATTTAGGATGTGCTATAATTAATGCCATTATTGAGAACAGAGCAATCAACTGGCTTTTTTAATGGAACTCTTTGGAATTAGAAACTTATAGCTGTTTTTCATTTCTTTAAAGGCAGAAGCTCATATTTCTCTATTTCTTAAACTGTCTTTCAAAGAAAATTTAACACATTATTTTTAATGAATAAATTCTTCTTGTGCGTTTGTTTATTTACAATTCTTTCCTTAGGCTGAGGGAACTACTTAGGTATGGTTATGGGAATTGTAAGGTTACAGTGCCATGGTATTATTACAGGCTTTGCGTGCTGTGCTTTCTGCTTGAGTGGATTTCAAGATAACATTTACACAACAGTAAAATTTCAAACACATCAGAAACCAGAGAGGAATGAATGCAGAACTGAAGAAGACCCTAATATCCCAGAGAGAAATGGACTGTCTTGGTATATGGGAAAAAGAGATTGCACTGTCAAAGACATCATGAAAGGAATATCAAATGTGTTTTCCTGGCTTGGCAAGTACTCATCAGGTGATTAAATTGTCTGAGTTGAATGAGTTTACAAAAATGTGCAGATAACCTTCAGTTTTAGGCAGGTTTTCTATAGTTCCCAGAGAAAACACAATACTCTAAATGCTCTATTTGTTTTCTACCCTGTAATTTCTGCTCTGGACATCTTAGGTTGAACGGTCTCTTGTCAGTGCGAGACAGATAAAAAATAATTTTGTGTGTTTCGTATGAAACACCAGCTAAAGCCTGAGCAAAAAGCTTTGTGGAAACAGAAGGTGAAGTGGGTATCACTGGTATGACATGGCATTTTAGATCTTATGTTGCAAATGACAGAAATACATTCTCAGATGGAAAATCAGAATATATTGTTTTCTTTTTCTTCCTTTAGTAAGTGTATTATTTAAATCAGTTCAAAGATATGAAGCTTTAAGCCCTCACAGTTTTTCTAGAAGCATCATGATATTCTGCACTTATCTTAAATTCCCAAGTACTGTGATGTGGAATAATCTCAACTTTTTTTCACTTTGTTTTTTCTTTAATTCTTAATGAAAGCTTTTAGGCCTCATATCCACAGAGCAAAGTTCAGCCCCTATAAATACTGACAATAATAAACCATCAGGGAAAAGAAGAAGGACAAAAAAAAAGAGAAGAAAATAAAAACTATATTACTGCATTAGAATCAAATGGCTCAGAAGATGGTAAAATTAGTTCTGAGGTGAGTGTCAGTAATGGTATTTGAATATCAGAATCTGACTTCTTGAAATTTCAGCTTAATTTTATGTATATAATGCTTTGGATTTAAGAGACAAACATGGATCTTGCATCCTGCTGTCATTTCATAATTCCTGCAATGAAAGTGGCCACCTTGTCACATGCTATGCCTTATCATGTGAGTTCATAAGTATTCTGCTCCACACGGTATTTCTGTTTGAGCACAGAAATTGCATTTGCATATTGATTGCAAGCAGGAGTATTGTTGATCCTAATGAATCTATTGTTTTTGTTTCTGGCTGCATCCGTTTGCTCCTCAAGCAGGGATATTTTTCCCACAACTTTGTTTTATTTACAGATTTTGTGATGAGCCTCTGTATTGATTTCCTCTTTAATGTGGCTTCTTCATTGCCTTTGTTATTCTACAGAGAAGATACTGTAATTTAATGAAATAAGAGTAATAAATCATAAGAAAATTATTACCTTTAAAAGCAAGAAGAACTAAATATAGCTTTGCAATTCTGAATGCAGAAAATTTGTTTACAGATTTTTTTTTAATAGGTCCAAGATGTTTCTTCTTCTGAGAATCTGTATACAAGTATATTTCATCTACTCATTTACAAAAATACGTGCCTACTGCAGAACAGGACAATAAATGTGTCTTTATTTTGTGCTTTTGCACCTGTACGGGCCAAGGTGTCCTGGTGGTGGCAGCAGTGCCGGGGCTGTGCTGGGCAGGCGAGAGCCACAGGGAAAGTCTGGGCAAGGGAGGGCAAAATGCTGCCCAGCAGCCAGGGCAACCTCTTATCCCTGGAATGTCCACTGGTGAGACATCAATCTCCTCCTAGAGGAGAGGTAACCTTGTGGGGAAAGCATTACAAATCGTTTCTCTTGCTCTATATTCACATAACCACTATGTCCTTTCTTAATTTGTTTCTTAATTAGCAGGGGGCGAACAGGGTCTGTTCTGAGGATTCATTTCAATAGAAAAGGAACAGAGGATTCCTTAATTTAAAAAGAAAAAAAAAAAAAGAAACACACTACAAAACACCTTTCTGTATTAGTTACAGGAAATCATTATAATAAACAATACCCTTAGGGTATCGCAAAAACTAAAATCAAAGCTTCTAAAGGAAAATTATACTGATTTTTTTTTTTAATAGAAGTGCTGCTGAAATTTTTCTGTTAATTATTTCTTCTTAACCATCTCAGACTGACTTTTCTGGTCTTTTGTTTTGGGCTTTTATTGGTATTGTTTTTGTTTTCCTTCTTTCTTTAATCTAAGAAAAAGAGTATAAAAAGTTTTCGTAGTCCTGTAGGCATAAATGATCACTGTGGGTCAGCTGTTGCCAGAAATTTAAGTAAAGTTTTAAGCCAGTTACTAACTTTTCACAGTTAAAATGGAAATTCTGTTAAACATGATCATTAATACTCACCATTGCTAAAGTCTTTTAACAGTGAGAAATTTGCTGCATTTTTTTTGTACAAGTCTTGTTCCTTTTTTTTCTCATGTGATCTACTTCTAAAGAAAAACAATCTTCTTCCTATCTTCCTTGTAGATATTTTAATACAAAATAAATCATCAAATGTTGAGGAACAAAGTCCTTTAGCTATGGGAACATTTCCTCTTTGACTGGAGTTTTAAAAATTAAATATGAAAAATTTTAACTTTAGCCTTTTGATGATAACTTTTTGTTAGTCTTGAAATTATTAAGCACTGTAGTAGCAATCTGAGGAGATTAAAAACAGTCATCAGCTTTCTGTACCCACTTTCTTTGATATAGGTCGCCGTGCACATCACTCAGTTCTTTGACCAACACTGAGAAGGATATATGTACTTTTTTCCCCAGTACTGCTCACAGAATCTCAGGCTTATCTAAGTCAGAGAAAAAACATTTAGATTCTTTTCTTGACTCTTAATATTTTCTATCTGGATAATACTGGATAAAAAATCTACTACAGTGTTGAATTTTAATGACTATAGGAAAAAAAAACCAGCAACATATCTTTTGGAATTATAAAAACAATAAGCAGGAAGTCCAAAAATAAGAATGAAAGGATTTCTAATGAAACTGTATGATCTATCTCATAAGTTGTACGTAGACTCGCTAATATTATATCCACAGGAATTTACACAGGAATACTAAAGAGAGTTTCTTTAAAATTGGCACAAGGTGTCTCATAATAACTGCATTTCATTATCATATTTGTATTATCACACAGTATTATGGATACGAACACTCAAGTTTCATGCACTTAATCTTTTAGCAAATCTACACTTACTATTTTAAATAAAGAAAGATGTTGTGGCTGATTATGTCGTTTAGGTTCTCTACAGCCAAACATCCTTTCTGATTTATAGCTTGATTGTATTGAAGATATGATATTGTATTTGTTGGTTTTGGCATACAATTTCAAGCTATAATCACCGGAAAGCACCAATATTAGATTTCTGTACCAATCAAAGTTATTTTTTTTCAATTGTACCTACTGAGTATATTGGCTTTGGAGAAGCATCTAAAGGGAACTTCAGGAATCCTCTTCTCTACTATTAACCATTGTGGAATAGCTTCAAAATCAGTTTGTGCTGCATCCATCTTCATTATCCTTTTATGTTACCATTGTTTCACAGCTAGCTGTTCCTAGTCTGCTCTGATATGCTTGAAGAAAAATGAGTCAATTATTTCATGTACATTTTTGTTTACTTAAAGAGGTACCCGATAAGAAAAGGATAATCGTGCTTATTTTTTATTTCTGACTGTAAGGTGATCTTCATCTGCACTGTACAAACACAAATGAACAAAGACAATCCTTAACTTGTACACAACTATAAAAATGGCGGGTGCTAAGAAACTGCACTAAAAGGTGTGGAGAGAAGCCAGTTGTTTTAAAAATGCATATGTAGGTAGGAAGAAGTCAACATAAAAAAATGTAACTACAGTTCAGCTTAAGAAGGGATGTCAAAAGCATTTTGGTAGGCTCCTTGACGTGTCTTTGACATGTCAAGGAGCCTACCGAAATGATGGTTTTTTTTATTAAAAATAGGTTGGCAGAAAGAAATAATCTTAAAGTCACAGAAAACATGGCTTCACTGGGGCTTAAAATTGCCCTGAAAGACAATGTACAGCATGTGAGTAACAATATCAGATCTGACTCAAAGGGCTGTTTCATAGAATCATAGAATACCAGGTGGGAAGGGGACCTCAAAGATCATCTGCTCCAAACTTTCTTGTCAAAAGCCTGGTGTAGACAAGATAACCCTTCCATCTGGACCTTAGAAGTATCCCACATTAGGGAATCAATCCTCTATTTCCCTGGGGAGATTATTCCCATAGCTGATTGTTCTCATTATGAAAAATTGTGTCTAATTGGAATCTCCCCAGCTGTAGCTTAAACCCATTACCCCTCATCTGTTCCATGTGACTCATTGCAAAAATCAGTCTCATCTTCTTTGTAGTCACCCTTCAAATAGTGGCACATAGTGATAAGGTCTACCCTGAGTCGTCTTTTCTAAAGGCTGAAAAAACCCAATTCTCTCACCCTTTTCTCACATGTCAGGCTTCCCAGTCCTTTGGTCATCTTTGGAGTCCTCCTCTGGACCCTTTCCAAACTGTCTACTTCTTTTTTTGCCCAGCAGGCACCAAAAGTGATCACATTATTCCAGGTGTGGCCAGACAGGCGCTGAATAGAGCTGGGTAATGACTTCTCTGTCTCTGTTGGTGATGCCCTTGCTGATGCAGACCAACATCCCATTGGAATGCTTTGATGCAGCAGCACACTGTTCACTCATATTGAGCTTTTTGGCCACACCAGGTAACTTTCCAAAGAGCTGCTCTCCCTTGTTGGTGACTAATTCACCTTGTCTAACAGCAGGCCAATATTTTCCTTCTGTTTCTGCTTGTTGTTTACATACCTGAAGGACACTTGTGGATTTTGAAATCACTTGAACCCCGAGGTCTTTACAGTCCTCCTTGATTTTGCTCAGGTTCTGTCTTGGGCTGTTAGTTGTGCCCCAATAGTGTTCCCTTTTCAGTTTAGATTATCATGCAGTACAAAAATGCTACCTAAAATGGATTTAGCTGTTGAACTCCTGTTGGATGTGCATCTTAATGAAATGTTTTTGAGCCATTGTCACTTCAGTGTTTCATGGCTGGTCAGCCACTTATAAAACAGGAGAAATGAGAATGATATTATGAAATATATGTAAGAACAAGTTTTTAATATTGCTATTTTCCATAAGGTCCTGTTCCCAGTAACACTGTCCTCATCTCTGTTCCTTTTCTTTTTTTGCTCACTGTATCCCATTTAACATACACTTTGGAAGTGTGGCACAATATTTACTGGAAAATGACTGATGTTACTTTACCACTTCCATTGCTCAGTATCTGCCACTGTACTCTTTATATAACTCGAGAAAGCAAATACATTAAATTTATGGTATAATGAACATATGCAACAGTTTTGTTCATTGCTTATATACTCTGAATGCAAGCTGTATGCCACAGATAAAGATTTTTTGCTAACACTCTGGATTCCTTCTTTATTTGTACTACTTGAGCTGCTTAGTAGACTTTTAACCAGCTAGCAGATGGAGAGAAGACCAACAAAGTCATACAATATCTCTGCATATAGAGAGTTTGCTGAATCACAGGCTCAATTGATTTCATCTCTGTCAGGTGCAAGAACAACTGAAATGCTTTTATTGCAAAAAGTTTCCATCTTGCATCTTTTTATCTGGAATTTTTTTCTGGATATGTGACTTTTTGGTTTTCAAAATAGAATTGCTGACAGATTATGATGTTCATAGAACTTTAGAGAGAGAAAAAAAGAACCTCAAAGCTCTCCACCCCTTTTAATCCATGTAATCTGACTATTTAAAGCAATTGTGATAAAATTAAGAAAATAAGCAAACAAACAAATAAAAACACACTGTCTCATGTTTTACCTGTATGTATGTACTCTTAGGCTTTTAAGAACCAAAGTAGGAACCTACTGATTGAGTTTAGCAAGTCTGCCATTTGCTCAGGTAATTTTTCTTGACAGGTCTTATCGCCTGCATCCCTCATCATCTAGAAATAGAAGTGCTTGATTTGTCTATTATACCAAACTTCAATCAATCAAG
The DNA here is from genome assembly GCA_013400855.1 of Buphagus erythrorhynchus. Classification (NCBI taxonomy): domain Eukaryota; kingdom Metazoa; phylum Chordata; class Aves; order Passeriformes; family Sturnidae; genus Buphagus; species Buphagus erythrorhynchus. Next base: position 9,793 of record VZTT01076627.1, on the reverse strand, counting down.
AATGCAATTTCATTTCTAACAGGAATTAATAGTGGGTAATCCTGAAGGCTTCTTCTCTCTTGGTCAATACATTTTTCTGTAAATCAATAGTGTATGAATTAANATACCTGTCTTTTCAAACTAAGACATAACCTAAAATATTTATTTGAGTAGAGCTAGGAGTGAAATCTAACCTAACTCTTGAATGTGTAATATTGGGTTACATCTGGAAATAGACAAACAGTCTTTGTCTTTCCAAAAGGGCAATTATAAACCGACAAGAAAACCTTTATTGAGGTTGAAACCCAAATAAGCATGTTGTCTATTTTAGTATAAATTTTAGCATAGAACCCAATCAGGTAACAAGCTATTTGTCAAAAGTATGTCTGGTCACCCCTTTTCTCTAAAACGCAGAGAAAAAACAATGCTTGACAGTAGCATAGCAGAATGGAAAAGTGCTCTGTGTCCCATAGTGGGCTGGCTGGTCTAGGGGGCTGGAGACATGTCAAGCCTAAGTGAGCACGGTTCAGGCTCACGGCCACAGCCTGTCAGGCTGGGGCTTGCAGATATAAGAGACAGGAAAGGTCCTTAGTCCTGCAGTGCTCTGAAAATGGCAGGTATTCATTGCCTGGTAATGAAGAAGAGAAGACAGGACCGTTTAGCTCTTAAAAGTGTTTTATTTATAGGGCAAATGGAAAGCACAAGTTAAAACTGCCTCTCAACTTGGCTGTAAAGAGCACATTAGAGCTTACTAGCTGAGATGTCTGCTGAGCAGCCAGCAGCAATGGTGGCTTTTAATGAAACTTTAAAGCAATTCAAGTTACTGGCATCTGAAAATAAGTGACATTTCCACATAAAAGTGCTCCCTAAGATAACATACAGGAATGAATAATGGCAATAATAAATCTGTTTCTCACGAGGAGAGGCGAAGGCAGAGGCAGTTATTTCTGGCAAAGTAAGCAGCACTTAATTTTCTTTCCGATACAAAACATCTTCCATTCATATGTATGACCAACCCTCTATTCATAGTGATACATTATTGAAAATTATTAATTCAGGGAAGTATTTCTTAAACAGAAGGAAATGTCTTGCTATGAGACAGAAGTGATTGTGAAGTGTTTGAAATTTGCTAGTATCAAAACAACTGATTTTTCTACTTAGAATTTATTTTGAATCAGCTTATCATAAATACATGCTACTGTAAAATTTATGCCAAACCCCATTTTTTTCAGTGTTTTTTCAGTCATAATCTGTGCAAATGTTGTCTTAGAAAACTAGAAAATAAAAATAGAAAAGATATTTTTCTTCCTCTTTTCCTTTTCAGAGCACCAGGCTAGGTTGCTCCTAACTTCTAACTCTTCCCACCAAACTATCTTTGTTTGGATGTTCTTCATCGTGTGAATTAATTGTGTCCTGTGAAAAGGGAACAGGCAATTATTTTCCTAGATGCATTATATGAGGAAGAGGTTAGGACTAGCTATAAGTCAAAAAACGCCCAATATTTCACATAAAGAAAGATGTTTAATTTTTGAATTGTAATTTTTTTGTCTTCTGGGAGAAGGTAACAAATACTTTCAAAAACATATGAAGATTGGACAACATCTATCAGAAATATGTAACCATAGCTAGCACTGTTTTGGAGACACAGAGGAGTTAGGTGATGTTTTAGTCCCCTCCATTGTATTCTCTATGATTTTAAGAACCTAGAATTGAGCTTCAAGGGCTACCTGAAGTGCTGTGGAACTTTTTCCATTATTTTTGAAATATATTGTTCTCTCCAAATACTGAAAAAATCTATTTTAATAATCTAAAACACTGAAACTTGCAGGGAAATAACTGCAGCATTTTAAACTACTCTGGAGAATCATGTGTGCTTTCTAAATAAAGTCTTTCCTGAGGATAGGTTTTCCAGGACTTTGCCCAATCTCATTTTAATTACTAATGTTAATGAGAATACCAAAGGGAAATAGTAAACTTGCCAGGAAAGATTCATTACACAGACTACAGAAAGAATGACAAGAGCTTACAGGAAAAAAACATTCTTGGTATATCACCATTAAGCATGCAATTAAAAAACTGTGTGAGTTTTCACCACAACACGGGGAAAAAGTACTTCGAAATTTCCTTTCCTGAGAGTAACGTTTATAGGTAAATAGTTGGGGCTTTCTAAAGGATTTTTTTTTTTTTTACAGTCATGAAACTTCATCTTATATACATAAGAAGATCCAGGATATGTGATTTCCGNTTTTTTTTTTTGTTTTTGTTTTTGTTTTTGTTTTTTTTTTTAGAAAATATAAAGAACAAACCAAGGTATGGCATCTATCAAAAGAAAGACTCAGGAATGTGATGATCAAATAATTTAAATTTAATAATACATTTATTAAATTAAGGGTTTTTAACTGTGCCCATAATATGGCAATGCATGAAATAAAATAGTATCATCTGAGAAAATTAAATCTTGTGAGTCTAGTTTTGTGTGCATTTTTGTTTGACTGAAAAGATGAGGCCACATTTTCTAAGAGGAACATAATAATTTCATGTTAATAAGTCACATTTCTGAGTCCTTATGTTTGTAATTGAAGCCAATAGTTTAATGGCCATATGTTGGCTTACATATCAAAACTGGTTGTTGCACAGTGTAATGGTGGTGCTGGGAGACAGCAGAAAACTGAAGCAAAAATTGGTGCTAAGCAGCCAACATTTCCCTAGATAGAAAACCAAATGGCAGGGTGATGCAGAGGTAATTATAATAAATGAGCCCTACTTACACAAAGTTTCTTTGATCAGGGAGCGCAAGTCATGTCCCTCCATCTACTTTTGCAGTTATTGAAGTAGAGATACAGAAAGAAAAAATAGCAAGCTGGAATGAAAACATAATGTAAAGCCTACTACTGAATTCTGGCGTCCTACTCCAGCTTCTCAAGTCCTCATTTACTTATTCAGAAGTCCTATAAATGTCTGAGAACAATGAATACCTCTTGGGCTTTTTACATCAAATAACCTCCACCCTCAGCATTTCTGCTCCTACACATCCTGGGTTGTCTTGATCGTGCTTTCTACCTATTTTATTCATAGGCAATAACAAGGCCCAAAAAAAGTTATTCTGCAACCAATCTGCCTTGAAGTATTTGATTTGGGACTTTTAAAAACATATGCCCAAGCATCTGTGCAAGACAAAGTTTCAGACACCTGATCAGTTCCTTTTAATTAGAGATGGAATTTTCACATAAACTTTTCAAGGAACCGAGGAGCAACACTGTGCTTCAGTGGATATTCCTGGTACAACTACATGCCCTTTATTCAGCTTCTGTACTGCCTTTCTGCCTTTTAGGAACCCAGGTAGATGATACAGTTGTTGAGATCCTATTTCTTATGTATTGTTTCCTCACCATAAACATACCCAGTCACATGAGAGAAGACATCAGGAAGTATAGGAAATGTGAATGTTTTATATGTCCTTTCTTACCATTTCTATGTCCTCTGAATACCATTCAATCAATATATTTCATTGTTATTGTAATAAACAGCACAAAAACCTATTTAACTAGAGTAAAATACTCTAAAAATTATTTTGAAACTATCATTTCATCTTGTTTGTGTAGAAATCCATGGCTGTAAATTGGCAAAAAAACCCCCAAACTAAATCCCAAAAAAACTCCACTGAGGCATCTTCTCCAGGACAGTCCTTAATGCATTTCCAGTATATGAAATTCTGTAGCACAGGCTACTGTCCCTGCAGTCACTTTATGCTTTGCTCACCCCATCCATCTGAAATCTTTTGATTCTGAAGCAGATACTTCATACAGACAAGGTTTTGTTTCAAGGAAATAGCCTCACTGAATTTTACTGTTTCTCTCTTAGCTTCCTCTGTCCACCCCATCTTTGCTACTAAATGGATCTAGGAGATAACAAAGAAAATCAGAGGTTCAAGAAATTTTCTGCCTTCAATGAAAAATTTAGGTTTTCTATAAAAAATACCTGTCTGCGCAGGGTCCAGTTTTGCATGCTAGAACTCAGGATCTCATTTTTATCCAGATGAGTTCCTATGTGTAGTTTATATTCCAGCTGCATTTGCTATTGCTCAAGTGCATGAGTACTGAATTACAGGAAATCCTGACACGAATGTTTGTCATGAGTACTTGGTCTTGTAATTGATATTGAGGTTCCTGTTATGTTGAATGCTACCTCCTCTATCTTTTGTTGTTAACAGAAGCCTCTCCATGACAGAGTTGTCTAAGAATTGTTTGACAGCATCAATGAAACTTTTTTCCCTTCTTAACAAGGTGTTCCAGCATAGGGTCATCAAATGTCTGAATTATTTCTTGTCTGGTGGACTAAAATTGTATCTGCTGTCTTAAAACTGTTTCACACCACCTAATGTGATGGATGGGTAAAAGAAGAAATTTGATAACTTTCTGAGCAAAGAATAATGCTTTACTCAAGTCTTTAGAGACTCATTTATATGAATCTAATTGTTTTGTTATAGCCTTGTCCTTATGATCTCCTCTGTGAATGCTTCAAAATATAACCACATTGTCTGGAAACCCAAAATCAATACAAAAGGAAGCGAAGCAGCTAAGATGTGAAAGGAAAAATTTTTCAAGATAGAAATTAGCATGTCATCTTTCCATTTGCACTATTAGGACTAAATGATTTTTATGTAAAATGTATTTACCAACTCTTTAGTCCATTAATATCCATTTAATAATAAATAAAAGTCATATTCATTACAATAGTTCAGTAGGACTTTTTAATCTCTCCTACCTGAGGGGTTTTTAATAATGTAGCATTAAGAATGATATGCAGATTATACCTACAAATGTCTTTAAGTTATTTATATTTTAAAATTCGACTTATCTTCACAAAGAGACAAAAGACTAGTCTGCTATCTTCTTGACCAAAGTGCTTCCAATATTAGGGAATTCAATACAAGAAATCTCACAGTGGACTGTTAGCATGTAATCTGTTCCTAAAGGACATGATGAAAGCTGTTAGTTTTGCCTTTAAAGAAGATTTAAATTTCATGAGTTGGGATGCTGGAGTGCCTGCCTCAGATTTAGTAAGCCTGCACTTATACTCTTGCTGTGACAAAGATTTATGAACTTTGCACCAAAGAGACAGGTAAAAGGAAACTGAACATAAAGTATAATTTCCTCTGTTGATTAAGTGAATGCAGCTACAGGAGAGGTTGCAGGCAGGAAGCTGTGCTTTGTACAGAGTGGTACATAGGCAGCTGGAAATGCCTCACTGATGTGTTCTTATTCATTGTACCTTACCCAGACTCCAGGACCCTCATCCCACCCAGGATGCCTGTCCCTGAAATCTATCAGATAGGGGCACACACACATTGCTTTTCTCACAAAATATGCCTCATCCTTCTGCATCTGTTCAATAGCTGAGCTTCTAATGGCCTTTGAGGTAGATAAGGGAGCTGTTTTTTCTCTGTCTGATAAATTTGGTCATTAATCCATCTGAAGAATGCATTGCTGTGATACCCACAGTGTTCCCCATCCTTTTAGCAGGAGGCAAACCCACTACCACTTTGTCTGTGTCTCTACTGTCTGCCAGATCAGAAAAAAAGAGAGGGCTTAATCATATGTTCTTTATCCTACACTCCATGTGTCCACACTGCTGGCTCTAGGATGCCTGCAGCTGAGGTGAGACATTCATGCTGTTTTCTAAGGACAGTCGTATTCAGCAAGTACTGACACAGAACAATTACAGTGTTTGGCTTCTCAGTCTCTGTGGCAGAGCTGCTTGCTCAGTTTTTGGATGTGTAGCACTATTGGCATCCTGACAGCTGCTTCTGGATGTACCTTGATCAAGGTGATGGCCAGGAGTGGAAATCCTTGGGGTATTTGGTTTTGTGGCTCTTCTCACAGGTCCCCATCTCCAGAATGGGAGGTAACAGCTCTGCCTTGCCCTGTGAGATGTTGTATGGATAAACTTGATGCTCCAGCTCCACACTAACAGTGACATTTAGCCTATGTAAAACTAGCAACATAAAACCTTAAACATTTTAAGCCTCACCCCCTCTTTACTGCAAATATAGATACACCAACCAGATAGAATACCTAAGGCTTTTAAGTACTGTGGTCTCTTTCAATGACAACCTGTATGTCTTTTTAATTTTTCTTTATATTTTAGCTCTAAGAAATCAAATTATTTGTGGTTTTTCTCTTCAGTCTACTGCATATACTTTTATTTTCATACTAAAAGAGAAGGGATGTAGTATAACTCAGATTGGCTTGTCTGTATCCCTATTTTCCTTTTTTTTTTCTAACTGTATCATTTCTTGCTTGCAATAAATGAAAATCCTAAATCTATATCTTTAAATTGTATTGAAATTTCTTGATAAACCTAATTATTAATGTTCCTCTACCACATACATTTTTTATGACAGCCTTCTGACACAGTGGCTTAGTGACTGTTTTATTATAAATTAGGAAAGAATAATTTAATACTACAAAAAGGCTACTTTATTGTCCAAGGGAGACAACAGTTTTTTAGACAGAGTTTTTTTTTAGACATGAGAAAGAGGGGACAGTTGCTTCCTTCTATTGATTCACAGCTATATCAGCCTTAACTTATTATCAGCAACATTTTACAGCTAGCAAGTTTAAGTATGTGCTTTAAACTTCATGGTAGGAGACTAGTTTAAACACAATCTTTCGACCCCAGTTTCTAAAAGTATTAATTATAGTTGTTAGGAATGCCTAATTTGTATTACATTTAAGGCCTTTTTTCATCAGCCTAGGAATGTTAAAGACAATTAAATATGATTAAATTTCTGCATACTCAAAGGTACTTTTATTGTGTTTGTGAGGCTGTAAAGGGGTCAGTGTAAACTCGAGAAAATCCTGATTCCAGGCAGTGAAAAAATTCACATTGATTTTAATGGAACTAAATTTCACTCAACTTTTAGGACTGGAAGAGGCCATAATAATCAACTAGTGAGAACTACAGCATAAGACAGAATTCCTTCAAGTGTTTCCTGCATAAGTCTATAATTTCTGCTTGAGCTATTACATGTCTTTCAGGAACATACAATTTTCATTTAAAGTTCTCAGTGATGACAAACCAAGTGCTTCCCTAGGTAAATAGTCCAAATAGTTGATTAGAGTCGCTGATAAAAATATGCACCTAGTCTCATATCAATTATCTAGTTTCCATCTTCAAATATTGGATCTCGTTATGCTTCATTTGTTAAATTAAAGGGCTATTTGCAATCAGAAATCTTCTCATTGTAAGTAATTGTAGGCTGTAATCAAGTCACCTCTTACCCTTTCCCTGGATATGCCAGAAACTCTGCAAAACACCTTTTTCAAACATCAGGTTGTTCAAGTAGTGGTTTTTGTATTGAAGTTTTCTGTTTGTCCATAGCTTTTTAAAATTGCAGACACCAAAGAACACAATCTTTAATATCAGAATATTAATGAGGGGAATGGGAGGGGGCTGGAGGAGAGTACAGTAGTCTCTATATGTATTCATTTTATATTAATCCCACTGCCAGGAGTTAAACCAAAGGTGGTTAAGGAGACCCTAGGTCTCCTAATTTAGTCTCCTAAATTAGTCTCATTTCAGAAATGAGGAGCAGGAAATTTAGCCATAGTTGAGTTATATAACAGAAAGGTAAAAAAAACATGTAGCTGGTATGCTGTGTTGTGCTGCATATGCAGAATGTAGTGATCTGTGTTCCCTCTTTGAATTTAAAGCTAGTGTCCAATATGCATTCTCTGCATCACTTAAATCAGCTGTTTTTACAGATACTTGTGGTACAAGGATGCATATGCACCAAGCATGGCAGATTCTGCTGGTTTGGCTCAGGTGGTCAAAAAAATAGTTTTCTGAGACTCTATTTCTTGGAGTAGCCATAAGGGCAGGAAAGGAGCTCTGTGACACACATGCAGCCAAAATGCTCTCAATAGCCATAAAATGTGTCCTATATATTTGTCATCTGTGACCTTTGTGAAAAACCTAGTTCTCATTTTTCATCAAGTATTTCCTCCTCTATACATCTCTGTGCTTTCATAGCATTCCTTATTACCATAGCATTATGCTGCACTAGCAGCTCAAGTCAAACATACATGTCATTTTTCCAAAGGTCTTTTCATACTTTCTGCTTTCCAAACTACAGGCTGGCCTAGCTGGTGAGTGTCATTTTCATTCTTAGTTCTCAAAAATGCTTTTAGATTTACCTGCATACATAAGATCAGCTGAGGCTGCATTACCAAGTACAAC
>VZTT01076626.1:5690-17059 GCA_013400855.1 Buphagus erythrorhynchus | reverse complement strand
GAAAAATATCCAAAAAAAAAAAAAAAAACCCTTGTGGAAAACTATTTTGAAATTTAAAGGGGTCTGAAAAAATTCCATTTAGAAGCAGTCTATACCAATGTGATTTTGTTTCATATTATAATGTTTATTTTTTTCCACTACTTATGAAAATTGGTCCAGTTTTCTAATGCAAAATTTTGTTAATCTTTATATACATGGATACCAACATTTTTCTCCTTATTGTTTAAGAAAATTTATCTATCATATAAAATAAAGCAAGCAATTAACCCATTCTGATTATATGGTTTCTGGATCATCCAAGTTTAGCTAAATTATAACGTACAGTCAAGAATGCATTATTTTGATTTCGGAGAGAGGGTAAATATTTTCCTAGTTTTCCAAACCAGCATGCAATGTGATGAAATGCATGGCGATTTCTATCATCTGAAGTCCACAAAGTACATCAGTGTTATTCTCCTTACATGGTAGCCCTTAAAGTATTCTTGGACAAATAGTAAATAATATTTAAAATAACTTATATTAAGACTATTCCCTATGGTATTTCTACATTAGTACATAAGCTGCAACCTGTATTAGCCTCTTCCTTTGCCTTAGCTGACTCTCAGAAGACAGAAAATTAACACTAAATGTAGTTTTTGAACCCAAAAGATTTTTTAGCTATGTGTAGTTTTTAAAGAATTTTAGTGTACTTATCTAATATCCTTTATGGTGGGGGAACTGCATTGTAGTTAATGATTGTTCTTTTGAATGTTATTTATGCATATGTGCCATAAGTACCACAGTAAAGACAGGAATGATTTCCTGGGAAGGACTGATAAAATGGACAAGATATTAAACATGAAAAACCAGGAGTACTTCCAAATTATACTTGAAAAAATCAAAGGAAATAAAAAGAAGAGAAAACAGCATTAACAGCATTAGCAAGAGTTCTCTATATGTTATGATTGCCCACTTAAAATTTGCTTCACATGAGTTACGCTCAGGAAAGCAGATTACAAAAAGGAGGAAAAAAAAAAGAGATCAACAACCCAAACTCTATTGAATTAACTGTTAAAAATCTCTTCAAGATTACACAGATGTGTAAAGATTTTCTCAAAGACAAAAACTAAGTGCCCCGCTAACAGAAGCTCTCTAAATTGTATCAAAACTCAGTTTATATTCCCACAGATGTCTAACAAGCTGTGTATATGGTCTTGGATTATAGACTGGGAAAAATCAATAGCTTGCTGTCTCAAAGGCACCAATATAGATTATGAATCACAGCCAGGAAGTTGTCAGTGATCTCGGCTGCCAACAGTGCTTCAGTAAAGATATTTGCTAGCTCATATTCTTTTAATGTGCACCTTTCATATATGAAACAGAGCAGGTCACTTTTTGATGAGAAAAAAAAAAAAAAGAACAAAAGGGAATTTTAGGCAAAGACGTAGCATATCACAAAATAATAAGCATCCAGTCTTATATAAATAATGGCCTTTTACCCAAAAGTTGAGGGGTTTTTGTTTGTGGGGTGGTTTTGTTGGTTTTTTTTTCCCCAGAAGAAAAAAAAACACCCATACACCCACACCCACACCCACATACATATCCACACCCACCCCATTTTTCTCTGTTTAGGCTATAAATTATTTCTATCAGTTGAAACTAGTTCATAAGTTGAAAATAACAAAAGAACAAGGAGAAATTAACTTTTTTTAAAATCATACTTATTTATAGGAATATATAAGATCAACTCAAGGAATGAAGTCTTTAATGTGAGGAAGCATTTTGCATTGCAGCTGCACAAATTGTCCATGAAAATAATACACTGTCACTGCTTTTCCAAGTACTATATTTAGTAAAATTATAGAGCCAGTAAATAGAGAAGATTTTGCCCCGTTTCATTTTTCCAGATACATTTCAATTAAATAATAGGTACAGAAGGAATAATCATGCTTCTTGTAGTGAAAGTATATTTTGAGGTATTCCTAATACGCAGTTAGGCATCTAACCTACATGCACAAACTACACTCCACTGGCTATGTAGAGAATGGAATTTATAAGTTCTTAGCCTCCAATAGCATAAAGTAACTATTTCTGTGACCAAAATAATAACAATAAAAAAACCCAACAAAAACCCAACCAAGCAACCAAAAAAAAAAAGATGAAAACCTACCCTAAACCTATCTCTCCAGCATGTGACCATTTCTTGCTACACTAGAGTGCTATTGTGAGTGAAGGCTCTGGGGTTTGTCAAGTTATGACAGCTGTAAGAACTTGAATATACCAATAAATCAACCCTTGGAAGATACACCAAGTTAAGAGAAATCAGCTGCAGCATTTTAAATTGCATGGGGAACAATGTCCAACCCAGAACAAGTGATCACATTCAGATAAAAATTTTCCCATAGGCTTCCTTATTTGGAAATGGTATAGATCTGGAGTGAGCATGTGGGGAGGCATGTACTTCCTGTGCTATCCATATTTCTTCTAGTTTTCCTTTCTACATTACATCTGAACATTTTCTACTATGTTGAGAGGTATAGATCATGAGGCTTGAGGAAAAAGACAGTGAAGAACATTTAAATCCAGGGGTACTGTATTTTTCTTTGATATATTTTCTAATCATAAATTGATTTTTTTTTTACAGTATCAATAGCTTGGGACTTCCTTGTGGTTGATCCTATGCGTTGTGAAGTGACATCTTATAGGAGCCTTCTGGTACTTAAAAGAGGCTTACAAAAAGGCTGGAAAGGAACATTTTACAATGGTATGTTATGGTAGAACAGAGCGCATGGTATTAAACTGAAAGAGAGTAGGTTTAGATCAGACATTAGGAAGAAATTATTCACTCTGAGGGTGGCAGGGGACTGGAACAGGTTGCCCAGAGAAGCTGTGGATGCCCCATCCCTGAAAGTGTGCAAGAACAGGTTGGACAGGGCTCTGAGCCACCTGGTCTAGTGAAGGTGTCCCTGTCCCAACAGAGTAGTTAGAGCTAGATGATTTTTAAGATCCTTTCCAAACCAAATCATTCTATGTTCTTTATGATTCTAGGAAACACTGACAACATTGATTTCCAGAGTAAATCTATCAGTAAAAGGTAAGGGACCATTCAAAGAGGCTGGCATAGAATTGTTTCATCCACATGTAAGAAAAATATTGCAGGAATAGTTGTACTGTGGTTAACCAGTTCTCTCCTCTAACTACAGCTATGGTAAGCTTCACAGATGTTCAATTCTGGAGCAACACTCTGGATCAACACATTAACAAATGGATCAAAACTAAAAATAATTTTTGACTTGCCTGTTTGAATAGGACAAAAAATTGATGACAGAAACTCGACAAATCAGTATAATTTTTGCACTGCAGGCAATGCAAGCAAAAGGAGTGAGAATAATTATTGTTATGCAAATAAGATAACATTTCTGACAAAGGAATTCAGACTAATTTTCTGCATGAGCAATGTTCCTCAGGATCCTGGCCATCTTGTGTTTTGCATCAACTGCCTTATCCAAGGGCTTATTTCAGCTTCTCCTATGCTTTTACACTACCTAAAATTGTGAGGGCAAAAATATTTCTAAATAAGATTTAGTTCTTGGTCTGTGTATGAGAAACTTCTTCCTTTTATTTTTAGGACTTTTTAATCCTAAACATGTGGTCTTAGAATTCCCAAAATTATTTGGTCTAAGGACAAGCTTAATTAACAGATTAGGCTGAAAAATGGTGTGGAATAAATCAGAAGTGCTGAAAACTGACTTCAAGCATTTCTTGAAGAAAATAGAAAGTTCTCTAGATGAAACTGACAAATAAACTACTCATTTTCCTCTTGGAAATAAGAACATAGATCATGGAAATTAGGCTTTTTGTTCAAGTAAAATAAAAATAATCAGTGTTAAATTGTATTCTTTTTCTGATCTTCCTGAAGCAACAATTTGTAAATTTTTAGACTACACAAGCAGCATTTTTAGTAAAAATTGCAAGTATTTAAGGTAAAAAAAGAGTCCTCTTTTTGCTTTATTACAAGCTTCTAGGATGCACAAAATCTCTGTTAACGATTTTTTAATATCTAATTGTTCATACCTAGTGGAACAGTAGGTTATATGGCTCTCTAGCAGCTGTAGAATGATTTTGGTTGGAAAAGACCCCTAAGAAAACTAAGTTACCCTAACACTGCCAAGTCCACCACTAAACCATGCCCCAAGTGCCATGCCTACATGTCTTTTAAATATCTCCAGGGCTGGAGACTCGCCAGACGTACAGCTGGACACCAGCTGGAGGTAACTCCATCCACCACTGCTCTCTGGCCCTGGCCATCCAGTCAGTTCTCTACCCAGCACAGAGCACACCCATCCAAGCCACGAGCAGCCAGTTCTACAGGAGAATGCTGGGGGACACTGCCAGAGGCTTCACTGAAGTCCAGGTAGACATCACCCACAGCCTTTCCTCATCTACTGAGCAGGTCACATCATAGAGGGAGATCAGGTTAGTCAAGCAGGACCTGCCTTTTACCAGCCCACGCTGGCTGGACCTGATCATCCCACATCCAGTCCACCCAGGCTCCTCCATCCATGTCTCCACTCACAGCTGGGTGATTGCAAATGTCAGGCACTCCCTTGGACTACAGGTTTGTCCCTCTCTTGGACTATGAAGGCCCAGTGGGGGGTGGGAGGGCAGGGTGTGATGGGCACCTTTCTGGGGACTGGGACAGCCAAGGCTGCCAGCCTGAACATGGGAGCTGGGATCAGTCCCAGTGAAAGGAACCAGGGTCAGACACATACCCAGGATGGCCAGAAAAGACTAGAAAACCTTATGGAGGATAATCATATATGTTCTCTGTGATTAACAGGCCTCCAGCTTTTCAGGCATCACAGTACAATTACACTATTTAAGACTTCTGCTGACTTTGGGAAAAGTCTTGCTTAAAGACTTACACTGGAATAAGACTCCGCATTTTGTTGGAACATGAAAGGTAGTAACAAATAGCTACAAAACACCTCATTTTGCTATATATAAAAATAAAAAGACTTTCAAGTACAGGAGCACTGCTGGATCATCATTACTAGAGATAATTAATGCAGAAGAGGCATCACTGATCATGCAGGTGGACTGAATTTCCTTCCCAAGGAGCTAACAGTCTATATTACTGCCACTGACAGAGATTCCCTCCCTTGACCATTGCAGAGCTGCTCACATGTGGCAGTAAAAGATATCCACCCTTCAAGCACTCATTAAATGAACCTGAAATATGTCCTTGCAGCCTAGGAAAGACTAACTCCATTCTGCTCTAGTTTCTTCATCTAGTACTCTTGTGAGTACTTTGGATGAGCCTATGCCTCTTAATCTTGATAATACACCTTTCTCTTTGTTTTTTAGGACCTTCTTCATCTCTAGCTCTCTTGCCAAGAATGAACAGATTGTATGGTAAAAGAGTAGCTGGATGTTGGTAGAGCATATGAATATGTTCAAATAAGCTACTAGGAAGTGTGTTCCACTATGACACTTAATACTCTACTAGATTCAATATCAAAAAATTAATCATATACATATTTAGATGTACATTTTCCATTTGATCAGGTCTAGCATTTTTATGTTTATCTTTTAAAACAGCGATGATATTAGCCACTGGTTTTAATTTGTATTTGTTCATCATAGTCCAGTCTCTTTCATGTGGTAAGAAATACACATTTCTCTAGAATTCTTCTCTTTTCCTGAACGAAATGTAAAAGCTGGAATAAATATTTTTTTTGCAGCGGATTTTTCTCCCTAACCCTTATTTTATATGCATTCTGGTTTTGGTTTTTGTGTTGGTTTTCAAAGGGTTTTTTTTTGTGATGTCTCCAAGCTCTTTCACCAGCTTTCCATTAAAGAAAATGTTGAAGTCTTTAGATCTATGATGTTGTACAGGCTCCATTTTAAAACGCCTAATTATTTTTCTTTGTGTTTGGCTGTTTTTTTTCCTCTAGACTAGTGACTTTAGAACTTTCAAGTGTGCTAAATAAAGAATCTACCTTACAGAGCATGTGATCTAGCCACCTTGTGTGAATCAACACAGGCAGGTGACCAGAACTACAAAACTATGGCTGAAATGCAAAGAGTGAATTTATTTAATTTCCTCACTGACTGGAGAATCCTGAAGCAACACCTGGACAGCAGAGAGACCACAGGAGGGGGCAGGCACCGTAGGTCCTGTTCCAGTCCCAGTGGGTGGCAGGGCTGCTGTCTGCACCCATTTATCAAGGGCCCACGCAGCCATAGGTTGCCACTGTGCTGTGATCACCCCTGAGCTTTTTATGATCTCTGAGCTTTGATCTCTCTCCCAACAGGGAGCTCAAGCATGTCCATGAGAGTGCCTCCAAGTTTCTGTAAACACTTATGTTATCTCTGCACAGAAATTCTACTTCTCAAAACAGACAAAGGATAAACAGCAGTAGGAATAATATATGGTTCCCCACACTGATATTCTCCAGGCCTTGGTATTCCCAGCTGCCAGGTCATTTGAGCAGAGCACACCCTCCTTGCCAATCTTCACTTTTAACCCTTTCCTCCCAGCGGACCTGAAGTGGTGAATACCCTGCATATTGTATTATATACTTGTACAAACTTTAAGTGAAATGTTTTTTGTTTGGTTGGTTTATGTGGTATCAAACATAACCAGTGTGTATGCGTACTACTTTTTAAAAGTAGGGAAGAGAAGAATGAATATTATAGAGGGAAAGAGCACAGGAAGATATTATGTTTACATTCTTACAATATAGGAAACTCATTCTGCATCATCCAATAGGGAATTGTCTGTCATATTAAATTTTGACATCAACACCAGATGTGATTTCTAGAGATGATTTTATCTTAAGTTGAAATTACTGGCCTGATTATAGAATTTCTGTGTAAAGAAATGTTATGCTGTTATGTACAATAATACTGTATTACTGATATAAAAAACCTATGAACTAAAAGATGTTTCTAGTTCATCCAGTTTTCATTAAAGATTAAATATATCGTAGACAGCCCTTTCCAGAACTGACACTTTTTCTGCAGGAAAATAGTGTCATTAGTATATTTTGGTTTTACCCTGACTTGATATTTTCTGCATTTTAATTTTGCCTCTCTCTATTTCAAATATCTATCTAAAAATAATGAGACAATTTTATCCAAAGATAGCTAGGAGATAATTTAGGGCAATTCTTCGCTAGTATAATACAGATGGATTTGGCATGACCACATCTTCATTAAACATCTCACTGCTGCTGGTTGCACTGATGGGAATGGAACAGAGGGTGTGATACTCTTTCATCCTCCATAAAAAGGTTTCACAGAAATCTTTATACCTACCTTATTTAATATAAGATAGAGTTATTTCTTTGTAACTTGTAATGCAGGAAATTTCAAGAGACTAGGAGGTCACATGAAGCTTTGAAAGACTGCCTTCACTGCATCCACAGGTCAGGTGCAGCTGAGTATCTGACCCATTTACCTTTTTCCCCCAAGTGTTTCATGCACTATTTTTGTTGGTTTCCTACTAAAAGAGGTAGTTTTGTGACATCACTGATGATGGACAGAAAGATACTTCACACAAATGCCTTAAGAAGTAGACTTCCTATTTTCATCACAACAGTAATATTAATATAAACAAGAAAATGAACCCAGAAAATACATGTTGAACATCTTTGATATTTTGTTTTATGAAGAATTTATGATTGGACTGCATTGTTTCCAAATGTCATCATAGTTTTTCCTTAGTGGACTACAGTGATCCTTGTGGATCCCTTCCAATTCAGAATATTCTGTGATTTTGTGACTATTTATAACAACACCATTGATCTGATTAGAAATCACTTCTTGAATGAAAACTACGGAATCTAATGAAAAACTACTCAAAACTAAAATCACTTAAAGAAATATTTTTCTTTTGCAAAGAGTGTATCATGCCTCTCCTAGTCCTAAGTAATCATGCATTTATGAAAATATCCCAGCAGAGAACTTGAGAGCTCTAGGTAAGAAGAAAGCTAAATATGAAGAATCTAAGCCTAAGTAGGGAAAAGCTTTAAAAAATAATGCCTTTGTGATCTTGTTATAACTGTCTCAGAAGACCATGACTTTGATACAAAATTAACTGTAATTATTTGCCTGAGAAAATAAAATTTAATCCCGTGGAATAGAATTTCCAAGAAAGGAGTATATTGGCAAGAATTGAAGATAGCTTATTCTCTTTAGCTAAAGCCTTTACTTTGTTAAAAACTGAAAGGAAAAACGGTATCAAAAATTCTCCAAGATTACCTAGAAATGAACAGCAAATAAAATAAAATTGAATTGAACTCAGCTTTTGTATAGTTAAATTCACAAAACAAAGTTTTTAGCAAAATTTGGACGAGAGTCTTGATTTTTTTCATCCAGAAAGAATGCACAGTAATCTTCTCTTCTAGCTTTCAGATGACTGGAATGAAGAAAATGTTCACAATATTTCTTATTATTCAAATATATAGTTTTCTTTTCTCCTTGCTGAATCTATTTTTTAGAGGTCAGAGCAATTTGAGGAGTTCTTTGTCCATCCTTCAGCTGCCTTTCTAGATCTTTTTCTGATCTATTCTGTTGTGTAGTCAGGAAAAACTCTGTTAGTTGTTCTGTAAAACATGTAACATTAAAAGCACATAAGGTCCTGCCAGTATAGTGTAGTCATCCTTGTAGGTAGCAACAAAATAATTGTGCATGGGAATGCCAAAAGCTTTTTTGAGTATGAATTTTAAAGCTCTTTCTTTCAGGTTCTTGAAAATATCTATGGAATAACTGCATAAACAAGAGTTCAAATTAGTGATGTTATGCATTTTTTTCAGGAAACTCTGACTCTCATTGTTAAAATAGCTGCTACATATTTACTAAAAGGAGAACAAAGTTGATGGTTTTACATGTCCTAAATTATTTAATTGGCTTTAACTTTCTTAATTTGGAGTCAGGATAATGAAAGTGAGTTACTTGCAAACACAATATGACATGTCATCCATCTATTTCAGAAATGCGAGCAAGACAATATAACTTGCACCACCACAGACATTTACAAGCCATCTCTTGGCTTTTGACATTATATTTTTGTATAAAGGTGTAAGAGAATAAATTAAAACATAGTTAATTCTTAATTTTTACTTTTAATATTCTCAGGTTTCCTTTTAAAATTAATAAAATATATGAGAATTTACTGGTTTGTGGATTAGCTCCTAAATCCCCTGTGTGTTGAAATTCAGTTCTTGATAGAAGCTTTCACATTAGCATTTTATTACATTCTTTTGAAGCAAATTTCCTAATTGTCCCTACTTACTATACATGTATTCATATCACAGACAGTTCTCAGGTACCATAAACTGGAATTGTTTTGGATAAAATCCAGCTGTAAGATAGAGCCCATAAAGCACCTGGCAGACTCCAACACCAGTCCCTGGAACCAACAGGGGTTTTTTGAAATCAAATTCCCTGAAATCTTGTGCAGTATGAAAACTAATTCCTTCATGTCACTGTTCATCGGTTCTTACTAGAGGTTTTCTGCAAGAATTAAGTATGAAAGAGCACCCCAAAAAAGCCACAAGAAGGTCTCCCCTTTTGGGGTTTAATTATTACAGTAAAAAAAAAAGAATTCTCTAGTAGGAAATTTTCTCTTGGATGCAAGGCAAAAATGTGGGATTTTTTTAACTCATCTGAACTCATGTTCTGCATTGTAATGAACTTTACATTTAACTTTCACACTTAGCTACATTCCAGAGGGAGAAAAACACTCTGTTCCTCCTGACACAATTACTCAAGCTCAAACTAGACAGCCTATGTTGTGGAATCTGGATGACTCCTTAGGGTGATAATGAAAGCAACACCTAAAACAGAGACATCAGACATTCTTCAGTACTATGAACATTCTTTGTACTATGAACAAATGATTTTTTTTTACAAAACTTGACAGAAAACCCCAAAGTATCATATTAATGAAGTAATAAACATAAACATATTTTTAAAAATAAATAAACAAATTAAGAAGGGAAAGACAGATTTTTCTCTTTAAGATAACAAGGGGCAGTATTTTCAGAAATCTGAATATATCTGAAAATTCCAATATATATAAAATGACCTCAAAGTGATGAATTTCAAGTCACAAAAGGCAAGTTTTCAACAAATTCTGTACATCAACTGTAAACTTCTATGGCTGATGTTACAGCTAACATATTTCAATATCTTGGATCATTTCAAGTTAGGTCATATATATGTATATATACAACAATCTCTCCACTGTACCATTCAGGCTTACCTTGAATGATAAAGGGCAATATTAGCATAGGATTTCTCTTCACTGCCTCACTTGACTTAGATAGTGTGTTTGAATTACTGGGGCTGAACTTCCCTTGAGTGAAACTACAAAAAGAGGAAAAACTCAACACTTTCAGTTGTACAGAGTGACCTCAGGAGAAACATAAGTATGTCAGCAGCTAGGACCTCGATGGCAGGTTATTCACACTGATGCATCCTGGGAAGACGAGGAAAAATGAGGGTAAACAGAAAGAAGAGAAGCTCATACTGGGTGTAAGGAAAAATTCTTCTTCATGAAAACAGCCAAGCACTGCAACTGACGAGCAGTCTCCATCCTTGGAGGTTTAGATCTGACTAGACAAAGACATGAGCAACCTGATCTGATCTCACAACTGACCCTGCTTTGACAAAAAGGGTGGACTAGGTACTTCTTGAAGTCCTTTCCAGCCTAAAATATCCTATGATGAACCTATGGTTCTATATTATATTATTTAATCTCAAATGGCTAAATCCCTACTGAATTACAAATTCTATGTTACAGAAGTGCTTATTGCTCCATCTGTCTACCCCACTGCAACAGTCCAAATAGATCCAATTAAATAAAAACTTATGCTAAATAACACGCTATTTGTAACTGGTAATTTATAATCTTATGCAAGATATTTTTGTGGGTGCACTGAATCATCCATCACAAGCAGACATTCCTATTTATCAGTCAGTGCTATTACCTGCGTGCTTATTTTTATGAATACTCTTATGTGGAAAGAGAAGGCCAATTCATACAAGTTTAATTTTTACTACAAGATTCTACAGACTCATAGCCAAAAAAAAGAGCCTACAAAGAATGCAACAATGAAAATTATATCTGGAGATTTTTTTGTTGATTTTTAAAATGTAAGTATTTTCTATTAGCTCATTAACAATGTCAGTCTTAGTATCTTAACTCATCAGAACATTTTTGAGAATCCCTTTAAATATTATAAAGGCTACCTATTTATCTATTTTTAATATTTAACATTGTGTTCTTCAAGGTGCAAGAAATCAAGACCTCAGGTATTTGTGCACAGTTCATTTTTTTTCTATACACAAAGAGGAATCTTAAATATGAAAACTGCCCC
>VZTT01076624.1:904-53248 GCA_013400855.1 Buphagus erythrorhynchus | reverse complement strand
GCTGTAAGGGAAGGGCCATGGCTGGAGCCACAGTGATGAAAAGTGTCACCAAGTCCTTCTGCAGGAGCCAAGGACCAGAGCAAAGCCCAGAGCAGCACCTGAGCTTGCCTGGAGGTAGTGACACCCCCTCCATCAGCCAGGCTGATTTGTCACATTCAGGCAGGTGTCCTGTGCCCTTGGAAAGGCTTTGGTGACACCAGTGACATGGTGCAGCCTGAGAGAGCTGTGCAGGTCCATTCAGTCCTCACCCAAACATGCCCCACTTCTCTGGCAGGCTCCCACAGCTGCCTTAGCTGGGGCCCTGTGCCAGCTCCCTCTGGATGTCTGACATCCCTGGTCCCCACCCCACTGTCCCCACTCACACAGCTCATCCCACTGCTCCTGTGGACAAGTGCCCATCCCAGTCCAAGCCATGGGGTTTTGCACAAAGGAGGTCCCTGGAGAAACACAGGTGTGGGGCTGGAGTCTTAGATGCAACCTAGAGATACGGAATAAAAAACAGAGCAAAGTCTGCAGTGCTTTCTCCATTCTTTCTGTCGTTCTCATTTCCTGTTGCTATGCCATTCCCCAGGCAAGTACAAAAGGAACAGCTTCCTCAGCCACAAAAAAATGAGATTATTCAAAGAGCCCCTCTGTCTTCTCATATTTATTGTGATAGGCAGTGTTAGAAGTGTTTGACAACAACTCAATTATTCGCAATGAATAGAGGCAGGATAGGCAGGCAATTATCCACTTTACCCATGTGAGAGACACCCATATTCAAAATCCACATTCAGAGAGATTCACATTATTTCCAAACCCTTTTGCATATTTTTAATTACCAGCTTCCATTTAGCTGGATGGTTATGACTCCAATCAGTGTGCTTTGGAAGGGCTGAGCACTTGGGCTGAAGCCAGGCTTGCTTTGTCTCATTCACATCAGCACTCTAATGTGAGAATTCTGGGCTAGGTTTTAAGAAGCAGCCTCCAGAATGGTGCACATCAGTAGAAAAACATGATTAAAATTTTTAATCAAAATCCAAGAAATGAGAAGCGTTTCCTTAAATAAAGATTTCAACAAGGTGAAAAGATTGTATCAAAAAAAATCAAATTACATGGAAAATTTCTATCATATGAGATTTCTTGAATATCTGGATTTTTTCAGAGCTTACTTTCTAATCTAATGTATTTATGTAAATGTTTTTACTTAGTATTTGGAATATTTCTCTTCATATTTTAAGAAACCTGAATTGATTTTATTTACAAAGTGGGAGCATTTCACAACTGCCAAAAATCTAGATTCTACTCCTTTGGAGCAGTATATGTCATTCTCAATTATTTGCTCCCAAATATGATGGCAGCAAAAAAAAAATGGTGAAATGCAGCCTAGGCCATGTGACTGTTCACTTTTAAGATTTAAAATTGGACTTTCACATTCACTGATGTGTGTGTTACCACAATATTCTGGCTATAGGAATCCATATTTCCCTGTGTGAAAGTTTCCAAGTTTCACAGTATCAGGATTATTCTTAACTCTTCAGCTGCTGGAAGCATGGGATTAGATAGTATTCACACTTCTTTTAAAGAAAACCTTTAATCATTGAATTAAGCATAATTTAAACTATTATTTAAGTGCCCTTGTACCTTCACTCACCATTTTTAAGGTACAGCTTTTCAATGTCAGTGCCATCATTTTAATAAAGTTATTCCTGAGGAATAACAAGGACCTGTGGCATTTTTCACAGCTTCTTTAAGTTTTTACCATATCAAATTCAAACTGAAAGCACTTCCAAGTGCTGACACATCCCAGAGCAGCCAGGCCTCCAGCACACAGGCTGACCCTGAATGCACCAACCCAGCTTCAGCTTTGCCAGCTGGGAAGATTGGGACAAAGGAGAAAAGGATCAAGAGCAAAGGCTTCCCATGGCTGCCTCTCCAGAATGTTGTTCGAGGCTCTGCACAAACTGATCATTTCAGTGAACTCTCAGTTTCCATCCTCGCTGTGTTCTTCTCCTCCTTTTCAATTTCACTGCATGCTCCTCATCAATATTCCTCAAAATGCTGACTGTGAGCTGGACAAAGAGTTCATCATGCCTAGACCTCACCAAGCTCCCAGAACAAGGACATCTGCCACATTCTTGTAGGATGCCCCATATTTCTCACCACCACCAGTTGTCCAAGGTGCAAACCCCCAGTTCCTGGCTCCAGAGCCTGGGCTGAGCTGCAGCCAGGACTGCTGCAGAAATTGGGAGCCTGGAGTAAAACTATGCAGGAGAATGCCAGTAACAAAATGAGAAGAACTGCTGCAAATTTTTCTTTTTCATTCCTGTAGCAATATGTCCTTAAGGACAAATCTGCTGTCAAATGTGACATTGCCTTGTCTGTGTGGCACCACATTGTGATTTCCCTGGGTGTGCTTCAGGTTCTGCAGCACTGCAGCACTTTAAAATAGTAGAGGCAAAGCTCCCTTGAGCCAATGAGCCTTGGATCAGCTCTTAAAAGTTTCAGGGCTGTGACTATTATTTAATTTTTATATTTTCCTTCTCATTCTCCCAGAACGTCAATAAGAAAACTTGTTCAGGGAAATCGGGGTCTGTATTTGCATATTTATGCAGTAACATTAAGGGTAACATTGGCTCATGTTTTACAGTGTGTTTGTTTTCATTGTGCAGATTTCATCTGCTCAGGGGGATCAGTTATTTGACCTATATTAATATTTAATGGTACAAATACTTAAAATAAAAGTCCAGGCACAGCCAAGGCTTTTGGCAACTCTGCTTTAAACAGCCACCCTTCGTTAAAATCTGGCTCTGCTTGAAAGGTTTTGATTTCTTGCAGGGATTGAAAAAAGGAGCAGTACTTTTGATGGCTGTTTCATGACTGTTGGAATATTTTCTTGCTTAATATTGTTGTACATCAAGTCTGCATTGTAAAGGACTTTTTCACAGTTCCTTACTGAGCAGAGGAGATCTGCAGAAAAATGAAAGAGAAAAATCTCAGCTGGAATAATAAAATCGATCATTGTATCAAAGCAGTGTCTGTTTTTGCTTTGCAGTCAGGCTAGACCAGTTTTCAGCATGGGCAGTTACTGACAATGTAATAAAATGTTGTTTCTCTCTTTCTTGTTTCCCCAAACTAGTATCTTTTTAAGATTTTCACTAAAGACGGTAAAAAATGTTATCAACTGACTCTGTCCTCCTTCAAAACAAGGTTCTCCTGGATTACCATAAGCTCAATTTCAACCAAAAAAGCAATCTCTTCTGGCATTCCTGTAAGAGAAAATTTAGCCTATGACAAGGATAGGAGACTCTTGGTGTTAGGATAAATTATCTGTGCAGTACAGTCCAGACTACAGATATTTTTTTTCTTTTTTTCTTTTTTTTTTTTTGCTATAAAGCAGCATGAAAGCAAGTGAATGGCTCACTCTGGATCAACCAGCTGCTGTTCAGTACCTCTCTCAGTAATGCAGCATATCTCAGCCTGCCTCTCCCTCCATGCACAGGGAAGAATATCCCTGTGTCTACCTTTCATTAACAAAATGCACACTTTTGCCTCGGGCTAGGGATGTGTCAAGAAGCAGAGGAAAAAACACAAACCAAGACTCTCAAGAAAGAAAAACAATCTTTAGAAACACAGTCAGCATAACTACACTAGAATCCTGAAAGCTGACGACATAAAGAAAGAAAAATACCCAAACTCAGAGCAAATGTGCAATCAATTTGGATATGATGCAGTTAAAAAGCAGACAAAGGCTTTATACAAACTAATGAATTGATTTAAGGCTCCACTGGGTGATATACAATGACATATTATTTATGTAACCTGTAGTTTACCATTCACATAGTAATTTCCACCTCCCACCCTGTCAAATAGAAGAAACTTTTTCACCTTAAATCTTAGATGATGATGAGACCAAATAGCAGGAGAGGATGTATAAATGAAAGCAATTTAGTGAAGAAGGCTTGACTGACATGAAAACACAATAAAAGTTATGATAATGTTAGGGATATCAAAGTGAAAGCCAGGTGGGCAGACGAGAATAGGCAAGTTCCCAAGTCAACCTGAAAGGAGTTCTTCAACACTGGGGAAAATCCAGCCATTTATTTTCCAGCTTATCACTCCATGGGTCAAAAACTATGTATTAAATTTGGAGCACAAAGGCTTGCCTTGTCTAACAATTGTACTTAATGTAAAGACGGGCAGGGAGGAGGGGGAAGAAGATTTTCAAAAGCTCAACACATACTTTAGAGAAGATGACTTGGGGTTTTCTCTCTAAAAAGCAGAACCAGTTGAATCTCACCTCTCCTACTTTTCAGGAAGTTGTATATTTAAATGCCTTTTTCCAGGGTTTGTGATTACTTCTTGTTGGATCAAGGTTTCCACTATTTCTTGGTAGTCACAACCTCCTCCGAGGAAACAGCCTGGGTCCCTGGAAGTGTTCCCACATGGGATTGCTAGACCTGGATTTTCAGAATAACTGAAGACATGGAGCTCTGAAAATTATCTGAACCTGTGAAAATTACCTCTGAAATTATCAGGCTGCCTCCCCAGCACTTGGAGAGTGCATGGCTTAGCCCAGCAGCACAGCCTGCCTTCAGCTGCAGAGACAGGATAAAGGATAAGGCCCTTGCAGACAGTAAGTGCCTAAAATCCAGCAGATCAGTTCCCAAAATCAGGATGCTGCCAGCCTGCAGAGGAGCCAGGCTGCTCTGGTGATGGGTGCCAGGAGCAGAGGGCTCACAGGTTGGGGTGCCACTGCAAGTGCTGTTCCCTGAGGATTCCCTTGCAGCCCAAAAGAACTGAGCAGTACAGAGACCACCAGCAGCTGAACCCACTGAGATTTGGCTACTGGGTTTGTGAAGCACTGACACACAGTCTTACACAGAAGGGTCTTGCTCTTTCTCAGATGGGCTTGGCAGATGTTTAGGCATTTTTTAAATAATAACAGAAAATAAGCAAACACTCCAAAAACTCTTGGGCACTTCAGTTGTTTGAAGGATCCTACACTTCATTAACATTCCTTCTCCTTCCTCTTGGATTCATTGATGGTTCTGTCTGGTTTCTGCCCTGCAAAAAGATAAAAAACCCAGGCTGTGAAGAGAGGTGTTTGCTTGAATCTCTTTCCATTTTAAGTCTCCATCTCCCCAGACAAAAACCAGAAAGCCTTGATGAAAATGAAATAAATAATGTCCCTGCTGAGAATTAAGTAAATAACAGTCCCAGTGATTAACTCTTCTCCTTGAGAGCACAGTCAGGTGCTGTGAGCACTGGACCAAACTCTGCCAGCTTAACCCTGCCAAGCTGGAAGCACAAAGGGGATTTATTTCATTCTTAGGAAGGAAAAAATGTGTGAGACATTGTTCTTCAGGACAGAAAGGGCACGAAGGTTTCTATTCTGAACCTGCTATTTTTGGGAGCAGTCCAGTGAGTCAGCGGAGAGCCCCTCCGTGTGCTGACAGAGGAAATCCCAGCTCTGAGTGCTGCTTCTGAGCTGCCTGAGCTCAGCTGAGAACAATGCAACAAGCCAGGGGTGTGGGGGGGTGGGGGGGTGGATGGGTGGATGGATGGATGGATGGATGGATGGATGGATGGATGGATGGATGGATGGATGGGTGGATGGATGGATGGATGGATTCATGGATTCATGGATTCATGGATTCATGGATGGATTCATGGATGGATGGATGGATGGATAGCAGGGCAGTGCAGCTGATGGAGCAGCAAGGCAGGACCAGAGGGGACATCACCCAGTGAATCATCTGACACTACAACCAAAGTGTAAATCCACCAGGTTTCCTTCCGGGTACCAGTAAGAAGGGGAAATATCATTGTAACAGGGAGAAGGGTTTCACTTTCCAGCATCCACTTCCTCAAAAGGTTACTGGGTAACTAAAGATAAGGCCAAGTTTGCCAACAAGTTGGCAGCATTCATAGTCTCTAGCTTTGGACATCTAATTTTGTCTCTCAGACTGAGCTCCTTAAGTAACCCCCTCTGAGGATGTGCATTTAGCTATTCTGAATTGCCTCCAAAAAATGCTATTACCTGATGAACAGACCTGTGGCTCTGTTCACATTTATTTATACTAGTTTCTTCAGTCTTATTTCGAATATTTTTAATGCCTTCTGGCTCCTGGGAAATATTCTCTGTTGTGCTGATGAATGGGTTCATTTTATCATGTGGTTCATTTTCAGCACCTCAACCAGCTGATCTTCATCTTGAATAAAGAAACATAAGCTCTGGGGACCAGACTGGTCTGTGGACCAGCAAGTTCTGACACCACTGAGTTTAACAAGGCTGAGATCAATCACTAATTCACAAACTTCTTTATGGGCAAGTGCTTGGACTGAGCCATGGCATGTAAACACCAGCAATTCCCCAGTACCATGAAAAGAGGCACAAACACAACTCCTTCTGATGTTTCTGTTCTGTGTTTGTCAATACAAAACTATCAGACCAATGTCCATGGAAAGCAGAGGCAAAGGAAGTGCAAAAATAGAAGTGATTCATTTTCAGATGCAAATATATATTTCTGGGGAGAAAAAACCTCAACATTATTTATCCATCCAGCTCAGCTTGAATCCCTAAAATCAAAATAAGGTTATGGGAATGTTGAGGGGAAGTAGGACAAGGTAAAAAAGAAATACTTTGTTGAGGCTATTTAATTGAAAAGCAGGTTCCACCTATATCCTTATAGCCAAAACAAGATTATTCCTGCTTTTTCACCAACTGATGGAGCTCTTTACTGAGCAGTGTCTAGCAGGGATCAAGGTGATACTATATCTCTTTAGAGAGGCAGCCCTTTCCAAGGATCTGTTAGTGTCATGACTTGCCAATGATGTATTGCTCTAAAAATGGTGTCTTCTACAAAAGAACAGGTCCTGGAGCAGATTTACCCCTAATTACAGGAAGGAAGGAACAGGAGAGGTATGCAGATACCAGAAGATTCATCTTGCCAAAATAGAAAGTGTGCTGCTGCAAGCTGGAGAATTTAAATGGTGATGCTTTGTGAAGAGTCCCATGCTAAACAAATACCTCCTCTGCAATAATCAAGAATTAGGCTGGAAAAATGCAGATATCCGAAACCATAATGTATGTGGTTTTTTAGATAAGACATTTGCTTCCAGCCAGAGAGACTCAAAATACCTTTTTACTTCATCTTCTAATATAGCACAGCGTCTCACATTGAATCTATGAGTCAGTATCATACAGTCACATCCTGGCTTTATTAGGCAATTAGTCCTAAGGAGCAACAGGAGAAGTCCCTCTACCCTCTGGTACTTCTCAGCTTTCCTGCATTTGTCACCTGAAGATGATTATTTGCCATCCTGTGCTACTGCTAATTATCATTATTTTTTATACCAGCCATTTGCATTAGGTTGCTGTGTCAGTCTAATAACCATGGTGTCCCCATGCAATGATACTCAAGGGTGCACAACTGAGAGGGTTTTATGCATTTTCTCCATTTCACAGCATAAGACCTATAAAATGGTTGAAATCATTCTACAGCCTTAGACAAGTCATTTAAATCAGTAGCAAGCCCAAGGGAAAAAAAGAAAACAAACAGTCTAAATCTCAGCTCCCACTCTCACCAGAGAACAACACAAGTGTACCTCTGTACTGGTTCATTATTGTGTATCACATAACCAGCAGTACAGTCTTTGAGAGCTGAGTATAGTAGGGATTAAGTTACTAAATGCTCTTATCATAAAACAGATATTGCAGTCCTCAGGTTTCCTCTGTTAATCAGTTTGTTTTGCTGTATCTGGAGGATAAAAAATGTGGGAGTATGAAACATTTATCTGTTAATTAGCAATTATAAAACAGTAATGGAGCTTGTGTTTTTTAAAATATGTAAGACAATGTTTGATTTTATGCTTCATTTGGAAATATTGTAAGGATTGAGGTATATTCTATAAATAATGTAAAACAATATAGGAAGAGATAGGTGTAATCAAATGAAAGAGACAAAAGTCTCTGCTGAAAGTTATGACCTTTATAGCAAAGCTGGGCGTGTTTGTATAAGCACAAATGTCTGGGCGCCAACTTCAGCATTAGGACTTGTCTAATTCATTTAAACATATGCAAATGAATACAGGGTGTCAGGCTATACCAGTTAATTGCACAATGAGTTGCATTTGTCAGCAAAATTTCCTTGCACTACCCTTGCCCTGCTCCACTGATTACAGAAATTTTTGTTCTTTCTGTACATCTGGGGCTGGAGCATCTGAGGCACCTCAGTGCTCACTCAATGGGGTGCAGCCATTGTCATCATGGGGGGAAAATGCAGAATAATTCAGTTTGCAGAGTGAATTTGATTGACACGTGGTGGGATCATACATCTGAAGTTTAACCTGGCAGAGTTTCTGTCCCTTCTGAGCCATAAACCCCTGTCAGCTTGATGCTGCAAAGCAACACCAGACAGAAATCCCTACGCTGAAAAATTTACACTGAGCCAGCAGGAAATTGAGCCATTTGCAAGTGTGCACGCCAGGGAGAAGCTGAAAGGAGAGGCCACGTTCAGAGGAGGATTTCTGTGTCCTGATTTCATTGAGAGCAGGATTGCACTGGTAGGGGAAAGGCAAGTCCTGAGAGGCTTCCAACTGCAGCTGGAGCAGATGGGGCTGCAGAGGGACAGGGATGAAACTGCAACAGAAAACTCCTTTCTTGTCGAAGGGATAGCCCCTGGCCTTTACCACCAAGGTGTATCCACGGTTTCATTTATTGCTGTCAGCTGGTAGAATATATCTGAGAAGCAGCCTTTAAGATTCTCTTCCCAAACACTCACAGAGGACAAGTAAATATGAAATAGAACAGTAACAGTACATTTTCTAAATCTGAGGAGAGGAATGCACAAGTGCAACTGGGCTTTTCAGCCTGGAAAAGAAAAAAACTGGGGACACAAAGAGAATTCAAGAAAGCCATGGGTGGCCTGGTCCCCCAAAGTGACTGCAAACTCCCTTAATCTCACTCAGCTTGGCTCACAGCAAGACATGGCCTCGCTGACATGGGCAGCTCTGCTGTGAGGTTCTTGTTTGCTCTGTAATCCCATCTTTATTTGTTGTGAGATAGGACCTCTGCAATGCTTTTTTGTCTCTATTCCACATCTGGAGCATTTGAGAAGCACCAAGGGCTTTGCATCTAAGAAGGGCTCTAGTGGATTGCTTTGAATGGCAGAAAACTCCTTCATGGAAGGGTGGGAAAGATGTGAGTGGCTCTGAGATTATGAGTTTACTCTAGATCTTAAAGGGTATGGTGAAGATGTTGAGCTGGCACAAGCAGTGACCTTGGGAGGGAGCAGAAAGTCACTGAGGAAGTGAGGTGTCAACCCTCATTATTTCTGAAACTTCCTTCTTTGCTATTTCCTTTATTTCCAGCTATCAGTGTACAGGGTAGCTTTGATGAATTTTCCAAGCACATGGCCAGATACTCTCCTACAGAGAAACAGCAGGCTTTAATGGCAAGCCAGAAGGAGCTGCCTTCCTTGCCATTAATGGCACCTGAGGATTGAAAACCCAGGAGTAAGTCCAGAAGGATGCCAGCCAAAGCACCCTATTGTTTCAGGAAAAATGTGCCTGTCATTAAAGCATGGCAGTGCTTCCATTATCTCCTGGAGATATTCCTCCCTTCCCATCACCACTTCCTTCCCATCACCACCCTGCCAAGTTCCTGCAGAAGCAGACACTCCTTGTAGCACCCACTGCGCTCTCAGGCTTGGTGCCATTTGTGTCAATCCCAATATTAATTGTCACTATTAACCCCAGGGGACTTGGGAGGGCAGTTAGCAATGCCAATTACATCTCACTTCTGCAGGGAGTTTCAGGTCCATCCATCAAAAGCAACACAGAGAGAGACTTCAGGAGGTCAGATGTTGAAAAACCATGAAAAGCTTACATCTCCCTGGAGTACTCTGAGTTCTATTCACCTCCTTACTCTGCACCTCCTCTCAACTGCCCTGTATCATGGCAACCAGCTAATGGGACTGTGCATTAATAAAAATAAGCTCTGCAACCAGAAATAAGTGAATATTAGCTATTTTCCCTCATTTTTGACTCTCAGCCTTGCGGGTTTTTTGGAATTTTTTTTCCTGCTCCTGCACCTTTTCTCCTGAGGCTCTAGCAGGGGTTTGGACTCAGGCAAGCTGGACACAATTTTCAAATAAAAATAGCCAGCTTATTTCTCAAACTGGTTAAAACAGGGTTTTTTTTGTTGGTTTTTTTTTGGTTTTTTTTTTTTTTTTGCTATCTTGGAGGTTTGGGAAAGTTCTTTGTATGTTGGATCTGAAGTCCAGATTTCCCATTTCACGAACCTTGTGTCCCAATAACATCCCAAATGTCCTGAGTGTTTCACCTTGAAGGAGTTTCTGAGAGGAAGCATCACTTGTACTTCACTGCAGCACACAGGGCTCTGCTGTCAACAAAACTGTGTGTTGCTAGAAACAAAACAAAAGGAGAGACTGAAAAAATAAAGTTTGCCTTGTGGAAGGAAGTTCCTAGTTAAGAACGTGGTTGTTGGAAACAGGTGTTAATCTTGACTGGCTTGGTCCCTGCAGGAGTCACACAGGGTGCCAAAATGTCCCTGAGCTTCTTGTAAAGTCATTGCCAACTGCACAGAGAGTGAAGTGACTTCTCCTCCCTTCCCTGCCCTGAGAGACACAGAAGAAATAAAGGGGGAATATATTTGGCATGGAAGTCCTGCCTGGGGAAGCTCTGGCTCTATCTGCCATTGCCCATTGCAAGCAAGAGCAGCAGGGGTTGAGCTCAGCTGCCAGATTAGCCCAACCCAAACTGCTAAACCAGTTCTAACCAATGCAGGATTTTCTGAGACCTGGCCACGTTACTCATCTCAAAATGGGACCCTCTCCTTCCTCTGCTCAAACCTCGTGAGTCTGGCAGTGCTGCCCCACAGCCCTGCAATCCTGGGGGAAGTTCCTGCTGCTGGAGGAGTTTCAGTGAGCTGAAATGCACCCTGGGCTGGGTGCAGAGCCCCAGCCTCCAGGCAGAACAACCAAAGATTCATGGAGCAATAGTGGGATTGGAGAGAGGTTTCAAAAAATTTCTCTGCATCATGCACTGAGGTCATTGAATTGTACTGTACAGAGAGAAACTTTGGCTTCATACCAGGCTTCCTTCCACTCTTTCTATGCAGGTATTAATAATAATGGCAAGAATTGCACTCCCTTCCCTGTTCCTCCACTGTACCAGCTGAGTCTGATTTTTAGACAGAATGACAGCACTCACAGTTACCTTGTGAACAGACCCAGTCTGCAGCTGTAGCTGTGACACAGCAGCTTGAGCATGCAGCACACGCAGCTGTAACAGGCACAGCAGCCATGTGTTATCCTGCTCCTGGTATTGGGCAATTAAACATCTGCTTTCCACAGGGAAATAATCTTTGTTGTATAAGCCTAAGGGAAAAGAAGCTGGTTTATTTCATTTTTCACACTGTGCATTTACTCTTCATTAAGACAGATTACAATTCAAGCAGCCCAGCATCATTCAAGCTGTTCCTTTCCACCAATAATGAGAGGGGGTAACTTTTGATCACTGGCCACTTCGATTGCCAAACCATCAACCATTTTGCCTGTTTACTCAAAGAACCTTTGGGGAGCTACCAGCTCATGTGCAAGCTCCAAACACTCCCATGGTACAATTCACATCCCAACTTCTTTGACCCACTTCTAATCATTACATTTATGTCATTATTTTTAGATCAGGCACTTTTGAAAAATAACCTCTATGCAAGGCAGAAAAGCCAGACTGAAGTCAGCTTGCAAATTCAAACCATCTCACACTACAGCAATGTCCAAGAGAGACCACAGAATCAGAGAGCAGCTGAGGTTGGATGGCACCCCTGGTTGTCAGCCAGTCCAATTTGAATAACTATGGACACCTTGGCTAATGGATACCATAAATAAACATCTGCAAGGACAGAGCATAGAAATGTTGCCTAGAATCTCAGCATTTGCAAAGGGATTTTAAAACTGAAATGAGATGTGCACTTAGCTACAGACTTCCACAAAAAAAAACAGTGTACTCTTTGTAATAATTTGTGCATACAATATATTTGGGTACCCACAGATGAGCCCCAGTCAGTCAGGATGGAGGAGCCAAGTGCACACAGATATTTGTGCCCTGCTCTAATACCTATTCTCTATTTACTGCTGCAGCAAACCAAATGCAATTTCCCATGTGCTTACCCAACATGAACACAAATCTGGCCTCTGAACTTCCCTGGTCCATTTTGACCTTTTTCACACTGCAGTGGCTATCTCAGACAGGCTCCCCCACTCTCCCCATGTTTTCCACTTTTTGCACAATTAGCACATTTCCACTTGCAATTTTCCCAGTTCAGTCGAGTGTGTTTTCCAGCAGCTGGGGGTTCACTGGTACACACGTGCATTTTACACATTTTGAGTCTTGCAAGCCAAGTGAAGAGAAGCAGCAGTTTGGCTCCCCCTGAGCCATCACGCGGGTCTGGAGCAGACCCAAGAGGGTGTGTGCATGTGTGAAAGGAAGGGAGAGCTCGAACGAGCTCAGGTTGCATCCAAGACAAAACAGTTACTCATTGCCAGAAGCCAGTGGCTTTGCCTACTTGAGGAATTCCCATCTCTAGCCTTTACAGATAAAAAAAAAAACCAAGCCTGTTGCATTTAGCCAGCCCCTCATCATCCTCTCGTTTATCAAGCACAAACATCTCTAACAAGTTAACTAAAGCATACAGGGAAATGCAGCATTCCCAGCTCTTAAACCTATCGGTTACAAGCAAAGAGCCAGTGGCTAAACAAATAGAGGAGTAATCTTTCAGAGGAATTGGCTTCCTATCTATTCTGAGAGTGCCTGCAAATTCAACAGTGATTTATTAACCTCTATTGAAGGACAGAGCTGTTAATAAAAGTTCACCTACAAATACCTCAGAAAATGTCAATATCCACGAATGACAAGTTCCTGGGATTCCCATTTAGCCCAAATCAGCACAGCACAGTGCATAAGCAGTTGCTTCCATTCAAATAATGTGCTTAAGTCCCATTGGTTTCTTTTATTTGAAATAAAGACAGATCCAGAATAAAACAACAGAACTTTTCATAACCTAAGTTCTTAGATCTGGCAACTTCATACAGTTAAAGTCATGCTCAATGTTGCTGGATGAGGAACAAAGTCAGAAAGAAGAGGTCAAGAAGTAGTACCCACATTTGCAAAGATCACTCACATATTATTACGTATTTGCATTTGCATAAAAACCCAGGTTTGGGGTATTTTTCATGTCCACTGGTCTAAATTTGATGTAGTTCAAGTGAGAGCAGAATCTGGCTTAGTTTCAGTGAAAATGTTAAGTGTATGATCTCTTAGGATTTAATATTCTGTGTGATTATGCATTTTGATAATGCCCTCTTCTTTATTTTACAGACTTATTTTTTAATGCCTGAAACATTTTAATAGTGCTGAGGACCATAAAGCTGTTGTGGCAATTAAAAGAAAATAGATTACATTTTTAAGTAAGGTACCAAAAATCCTACTGTTCATGCCTGCCAAAAATAGCAGCTTTGGATTTCTCATAAGAATTTCAGTACTGAAAGGAGGGGAAAAATGTCAGAGCAATCATTCCTCACTCTGGGAATCAGTGCAAAAGCTTAGTGGTCCAGACTGTGCAAGATCCACAGTCCAGATTCCCACCACTGTGTCCCTCCTGTGCTCATTTAGACATGTGCAAAGTAGATATAAATTTCTATTGCAGCAAAGAAATATTCCTGCTTTCCCCATTTCCAAAAGTTTAAATGACAAAACCTATTACAGGCCAGGAGAGAATCAACCCCATAACAGTACTTGTTTAACTGAAACTCCTCAGATCTTTTGCTTTTTCCCAGGAAGAAAAGATCACTGAGATTAGATTTTCTGGTATTATTTCTAATAAATTCTAGTCAGCGACACAATGAAAGTATGTTGACAAAAAGGGTTTTTTAGACTTGTCCACGAGATTAAGAAAAAGGATCCAACTAGAAAAATTAAAGGAAATTTTTAGAATTTGTTATCAAAAATTATTTCAGGCGAATGAAGGAGGTTAAATTAGGGGTGAAGCTTTGGTAGAGATTTCTACAGTTAGATTTTCTGGTTGTGGCATACAGATCTACAAATATTCTCATTGTATTTGTCCCATATGACAGTTCTTTAGACTGTTAGATCTATTTTCAATAAAACACATGAGGCTTTCACTGTGCAGAGTCTAACGAATGTATGTGCAATAATGATATGAACTCTATCCAATATTTGTGCTGTTTGCAGCATATTGGTAAATATCAGGCAGAATAGAAGTCATTTGTCCTAAAGAAGCCCATAATTTAAGACACCTAAGGAATTCCAGTGCTTTGCAAGGCAGTACACGAAGTAACATGCAACTCATGCTGTCATTATGGCTTATTTGAGGGGTTTAGATAAAGGGGAAAAATGCCAAAAGCAAACTAACACTTCAGAGGCACAGTTAAGAAATGACATGCTTTGTGGTGGGGGGAGGAGAGGGGGTAACTTTTCCCTAGCTGATTTCAATTTTTTTTCCCCTAAATCAGAGTAATTATGGCATTCCATTTCTTGCACAGCTTAATGCCTCGATGTGTTGCCCAGACTGTGCTGCTCAAACACATTGTGAGGACACAAACTTTTCTCTCCTAGGGCACAGACTGAGTGATCCAATCCTCCACTGTCAAATTACCCTGCTTGTGTCTGGGGCAGGTCCCAGTGGGGAGCACACAGGAATCCTGCAGATCAGCCAGGAAGCACTCCAGCCCAGGAGAGACTTTCCTAATTCCCTTCTGAGGCGCCAGTGCCAGCATAATGTTCTTGGCTTTAAAAAGTGTGAGCTTCTGATTCATTTTTATTTTTAAATGAACCACTGCATGGTGGAAACCCCAAGGCTTTCCACTCCAAGGATTGCCATTATTCTTAGTGACATTTAGCTGGGGAGCACTGAGTATCACATAAGAAGAGCAGCATTTCCTGGAGGTCAAAATGCTGTCTCAGATCCAGGCTGAGGGTGGTGGTGTGTTCTGTGGGGGTAACCAGACAGGGATGTGGGGGTTAAGAAATGCCCAGGACTTGCAGGGTGAAGAGCATCCTCTCTAGATTTGGGATGCCACTGTTGCTCACAGAAAAAAGGCTCCTGTTTGGAGCCTGCTTTTGTTTAGAGCCTCCTGGTTTGGAGGACAAATGTGGGAAGTGAATACAAAGAACAAAGGCACTGAGACAGGAGGGGATGAGTAAAGGAAAGGGGGAGAGAGACTAAAAAATTTGGCGAACTCCAGTGGCAGAGACTTTGCACACAGGGCACACCTAGCACAGAAGGTGCCATGCAGGAAGGGCTCCTCCTCTGTCCCTGTGTCAGACAGGTTGGGATTTGGCCCTTCTCAGCATGGCTGAAAAGCCATGGCTTTGGTTGAGTGCCTGGTGAGAGCCCAGGGATTCACAGTCCTGCTGGAAGGTGAGTGGTGAGCAGCCCCAGACAAAGGAACTGTCCACATCACTGGAAGCTTAGTAAGAGATGTCATTCCTCAAAAAGTAATCCAGCAGAATAACAGCAAGATCTTCAGAAATGTCTTTTTCTTTACACCAGAATTAGCCTCTTGTGCTCATGGTCAAGCAGACCATGTTAGGCAAAATTAGTATTTGGTAATCAAGGCTTGGGCTACAATAAATCTCCCAAGGCAGATGGTATCAAAATGAAAGAAGCCAGGTAGGGAGACACACATCATGTCTTGGTTTGGGTTTGGATTTTTTTTTTTAATTTCCTTTGATCTCATACCATGGGGAAAAAAATAAAAGAAGTAAGACACCAATTCAGCAGCTTCATGAGAGAAATGTATCATCCTAGAGCCAGAGAGGGCAGATATGGACATAACATTTCCATCAGCTACTCCAGACCCTCAGTCTGGGCCTCAGGGTGCCAGCCTTGGTCACTGTGAAGCCATGCTATTCCACACAGGGACATTTTAGTATGCAGCTGACAGCTCTCACTTGCACCTCACATTATGGACACGGCAGCTCTGCAGGCACAGGAGCATTTACAGCACTCTTGGGTTACTGTGTACGTAGTGGCTCATGTGTTCGTGCCATTGGCAGGTCTGGCAGAAACCCAATATCACTCCTGACTATGTGGCAACCCCGAGTTTAATGATCAAAAGTGAAACAAAAAGCCCAGATAACATTAAAGTCACGTTTCAGCTCAATCTCTGTAACTTTGAACCACTAGGTCAAGGCTGAAGGTTTCCTGGGGAATTTTTCAGCAGGACAGCCACGTAGCTCACTTCAAAGCACACGGACTTCAAAATCTCATCTCTGACAAGGGATCATTTAAAACCTGCCCAGTTGTTGTTGCAGGGCAGAATTCAGGTCTGAGAATGAAATAAAGCATTAACTTTCCAACCTGCTGCACCTGGGTGCTGCTCTCCTGGAGGCAGAGACCCAGAAATTCCTTCCCCATCACCTTTTGGGCCCATCCCCAATTTTGGTTCTCATTAATTGCCTCTCAGTAGAATGGAGGGCCCCCAACAGAGATCAGTGCCTGACACCATAGATAGGTACAGAGGGTGGGATTCCTCTCACCTCATTTTAGCTGTCTAAAGATTAGCTATCTAGTTTAAACTTGTCATCTAGTCTCCCTTTA
The DNA here is from genome assembly GCA_013400855.1 of Buphagus erythrorhynchus. NCBI lineage: Eukaryota > Metazoa > Chordata > Aves > Passeriformes > Sturnidae > Buphagus > Buphagus erythrorhynchus. Next base: position 36,621 of record VZTT01076624.1, on the reverse strand, counting down.
TAGTCCATGGTGAGAGATAGGCACCTTTGTGGCAAAATTTGTCAAGGGTCCTAGCTGATGAATTTAATGTGTGTGTTTAGGCCTGAATTCAGCAAAGTACTTAAGCAAATGCTTATCCTTAAGCACATGAATGATCTGATCTCTGTTAAGTGGAGCACTTCAGCATGTTCTGAGTTTAAAGATTACCATGGGCCTAAGTGCTTTGCTGAACTGGTGAGCTGGAGCTGGCACATGAATCATGGCTGAGCACAAACCCAAAGCACAGCTCTAAGCCTGGAAGAAAGAGGGATTTGGGGAAGGGTCATGGGAGGGAAGACAGTGTTCAAAGGAAAACAATGTTCGGGGGATGGCTGAAAATCCCAGGTGAATAAAAGAGACTGGAAGGATTAGAAAGAAGCCTGGGTGGGTATCTCTGGTATCTGTGAAATTCCCAGTGGTCAGGGCAAGGGCTCTGTCCTCTGTGTTACTGCCACAGAACAAGGTGACATTCAGTGCAGTGGAAATGCAACAAATCCAAAATCGATGAAAGGAACACGGATTCAATGCAGGTGCAGTGAATTTATGCACATCACCACAGGAAGTCACACAGGGCTTAACAGGATCAAACAAGAGGCTGAATATTTCCAAGGATATCCAGAGAGCAACAAAAATAATACCAAGAGGGAAAATTATGGTGTGATTACTCAGCATCCTTCTGTAGGGCTTGAGCCCATTTCTAATGGCCAGAAATCAGGGTGCAACCTACAAGGAAATGTTGAGGCTCTGCAGATAACCTCACAGCAGCTTCTGTTCGGATCCATCACGTAACTCTGGAGCTTTTTCCACCAACCACTGTCAGAATCACACCAAACTGATGTGAGCATTCATCCCTGTGGCTCTTCTTTTGAACCTTTGTACGTAAAAAATCCTATTACAGTTTCAGCACTAAAATAAATGCCCTGAATTTAAATTTCAAACTCCAGCTTCTCCTGCAATTAATAGGTGCTGGTTGGAGCACAGTGCTGCATTAGGAAAGGTTGGCTTGAGATGGTAAAATTAGCCCAGTGAGACAACATCCATGTGTATAATATACTCTGAACTGTATCTCATGTTTTCTAAATACCCTGTTCTGCTTCATGCTGATGAAAATGAGATCTTAACTATGTCCTGAAGTACAGAGCAAAAACATCAGCTCAGGGGGGGTCTGTATACTTATGTGTGGTCCACATTTTCACACATTTGTACCCAAACCTCTCCTGGTTAAGATAATTTGTCTTTCAGTTCTTTTTCTAATCTTGGCATCGTTCTGCCTACAAATTGCTGACAGACATGTCATGCAGGTCCCATGGAAGAGACCAGGACAGAGGAGGCTGCAGATACCAAACTCCTTGTAGGGAGAAAAATACCAGAGGCAACAAGACAAGAGGAAACCCAAAGTACATGCAGACATTCAAATTCCACAGGAAAAAAAAAATCACTTTCAATGGCACTGTACAACCCTAGAATCTTTTTACAAGAATGGATGTTTTGCCAGTTTGGGACCTGGTTTTATAACAGTGTTCTTTGCACAGAGCACTGCCCTTGGAGACATCTCTCTGTCCCTTGCAGGAAGGACAAGTGATGCAAACATCTGACAAGTGACTCTGCCTATAGCCCACATTGAAAAATGTCACAACAGAAGCCCAAAAATTACTGCTGCACTTCAAATCAGGTGTCTCTGATGCCAGTGGCTGGGACAGCACAAAGGCTGGAGAAATCTGAACTCTGAGGAATAAATTCCCCTATTTTCTTACAGGAAATCTTTGTATGACAGAGTAATTTGCCCATGAGGCTCCAAGTGGGAAACAAGCCTGAAAAACATCAGCATCTGGGGATTTTAGCTGTCTTGCTCTAACTGGGAAAGCAGACAGGAAAACAAAGATGATTTACTCTTTTTTTTGGAAAAAAAAGGACACCCAAGCAGAAAGTCAGAGGAATCACCTTCCCAATAATTTTTTCTCTCTTCTTATTATATATTCCTTTTTTTTTTCCTATGTGTGTGATAGTTACAGGAAGCTGATTGAAGATGTTTTATAGTGCATGTCAGGAAATATTAATATCACCTTTTAATTACCATACAACACCCTGAGTGCTTTTACAGGATGTGTTGAGGGGGAGAGCTTTATAGATAAAATGAGTAATAGAGCACCTTTCAGTACCTAAGGCCTTTGGAGTGATGAGCAGAAAATTAAACCAAAAAAACCAATCAATATTTCTAATGCAGATGCATTGCTTCTAACTATTCTGAATCCTCCCTTAGTATTTTGTTTTTCTTAAATGGTCTCCCTGGAGACAAGTGATTGCATGAGGTTCAGGGCTTTTCCTTAAAATAGAAGAATTGTAAGTTTTTAACTCCTGGTGCCTATGAAGAAAAACCTGAACAATGTTTCTAACAACCCAGAAGCTGATTAAAAGAAGCCACATACTTTGCACCCTGTATTTATTGTCCCCATGCTCTAAACTCATCTCATGTATGTGGATACCTGCCAGATGAGACATGAAAATTCATTGCAAATCACCAAAATGCAAAGTAAAATAAGCGTTTGGGCACTAGACTGGCAGAATTTGGATGAGTATTCCTGGGGTTTGTTGAGCACCCACACAGAGCAGCCACAGGTCAAGCCATGATTCCCAAGGACTTTGTGTCAGCCACAGCTGCCAAACTCCCTGGTGCTGACTGTGCCTTTAAACCCCATCCCTACTGCCAAAGGTATTGCCACTGACTGGTTCAGGTCTTGGCTCACCAGCCCAGGCTGCCTGCACTGCCCCACAGCAGTAATGCCTGCTTCAGCTCCCCACACAAAAATGTGTATTTGTCTCTGGTGGGGGGGAGAAAATAACATATTTGCCCCAGTGGTCAGCAATCTGCATGGATTTCTAATAATCAGGAGGTTTTCTCTGGCCCAGCAGCATGTCGTAAAGCAAAGTTTGTAATGATGAAACAGAGATTGCTGGCAGATTTCTTCCTAATTTCTTGCCTAAGTGAAGTGCAGAGACCAATTTCCCATTTTACTGTTGCCTTCAATAAAAATTAGCATTTAACTTGTCACAAGGAGCTATCTCTCATGCCAAGCAGTGTCACAATGTTGAAAACTCTGCACTAGTATGTTTCTATTAGCTTTTTTCCAGCAGCAGGGCAGTTCCCAGAATAAAAGGGCCAAGATTCAATTCCTTGTAATTATTGACAAACGAAAGGCATGTGCTTAACCAAAAGGCAGACGCAGAAGTACAGCCCAGGGCCAAGTTTAATGGGCTATTGGTGATAGTCTGCAACAAATGGACATTTGAGAGATCTGTGCACTGCCTGTGAAATGAATGAAAATGGCTTTTTAATTATGCATCAGCTGTAGAAGTTGTTTGCAGCCAAGCCACTTTTGAGATGGATGTTGGGAGGATCAAGATGAAGAGTTTTCATCCTGGGAGCTCTTGGGTTTGGTTGGAACTTTTGTCACTCAGGCAAAGCCTTTTCTGGTGGTTACATCTGGTAGATGAACCCTTTGCTCCTCTCCTCCCCCTGGCTGTCCCTCTCCTCCCTGGCTGTGAGGAATGGTCCCTCCTGGTCCCTGCAGCTCCACAAGCTGCACAGCTCCTGCTCAGGTGCTTGTGTTGACTTCGAGGAAGGTCAGCTGGACATTTCTCACTGTGGTCCACAGCAACAACTGCTGGATTCAGGCCAGCTTCCCAAACCTACCCCCCACATCACACTGCCCACCCTGCAGTGCCAGAACAGGCTATTTTATTATGTGTGTTGTTAAATACACACAAGATCTTTTGACACTGCAATTAGCTGTGTGTGAGCAATGTGGGTGGGATCCATCTCATCCAATTTCAGCTTCTTAACACAGAGGTGTCACCCATCTGGGCTTCCCCTGTCATCAGCAGAGAGAGGCAAGCACAGCCAGAGGGTGACTCATCCCACAGTTGCAGGTTGGGTAGGGTGAGCTATCCTGGGAGCAGGGATAACTCCCCAGGTTGTGAGGGAAGCCTGGACACCCACCTGCAGCCAGCCAGCCAATTCTGAGTCAGTGCAGGGAGAGCAAACCCACCCCAGGAGCCTGCTGCTGTGGCAGGCAGTTATCTCAGCCAGGGGGCCTTCAATGAGCAAGAATCTTAAATGTTGACAGGCACAATTGTCTGCGAGAATTTTTTTGGCTCCTTGACATCTCAGAATTGCACCCCCTGGCATCCCATTCACCTACTGACCCACAGCACTTGAACCAAACAGATCCAAGGGTAAGAAGAATTTGAATTGGTAGCTGCTGTGTTTCTGGACACTGCCTGACCATCTCAGAATGTTGGGCTGGCTAAAATATGGACTTTGGTAACACTGATGAGGGGTTGGTGGATAAAGAGTTTCCTCCTTCATTTTCAACCCTTTCCTTTTTTACAATCCTCAATATCAAGCAGTTCTGAAAATATGCTTAAATTTATCTTCAATGGGAAGATCAGGAATCACAGATAGATCATATCCTGGGACCAGGACCATTACTCAGGAAAAAGCTTTCTTTGACCTGACCACACTGAATGAAGGACCTCAAGATTTGGTTCTTGTGAATAAACTGCAGTGGAAACAACTGTGGTTGAACTAATGAGATAAAGATCACTCTCTCAGAGGGCTTTAACTCAAAAAGATTGTCTTCGTTTCTGGACAAGTGGGGCTTCTTTGTATAAGCCCATTGACTTTTTGAGTCATTCTGAGGGATTCTGTAGGTTTCTGAAGGATTTTCTCATGAAAAAACACCCCAAGTCTCTGACAGCAAACTATTTAATCACTTTTCATCTGAAATGCTCAGTAAACCTCTATTTTAGGGGGAAAAAATGCAGGAAAAAAAAAATCAAACCACCAATTAAACAGGGATAACTACATATTCTTCTAAATGAAGTGACACCTTGTGTAGACTTTTTCTCTCAAGTTGTTTGAAAAATTTGTCAAAACTGTAAGGTTTTGAGAAGTGCTAGGGTTTGTCTGAAATCCACACCACTGAAAGAATGGTAAAACTCCAACTGACATTAAGAGGAACAGGATTAGGCCAAAACTGAGTATTTCTGAAAATCCCACACCACTATTCTTATCAGTAATGTCTGAAGGGAATGTGGCAGATGCTCACAATTCAGATTCACTTCAGATGTAGATCCCAAACTTAACATAATGAACTTGATTAATTCCAAGAAAATATAATTAAGACATGTTTATAGGCATTAAGCCATTCTGATGAAAGAAATATTTTTCAGCCTTATGAAGAACAAGTCATAACAGACTAGTGCAGGTTTAAAAATCTCAATATGATTAATGAATTGGATTATACTTCTATCCGTAAGCAGAACAGTAAATTAATTCACTGGTGAATAGTAAGAGGACAAAAATTACCCAAACATCTTGTACCTTCAAGTGCAGTAAAACTTAGCAGCCCTACAGCACTTGAAGCAGCTTTCCATTTAAACCATGTTTAAATGTATATTCCTTAAAAACGGAAGACATCCCTTTAAGCTGAATTAATTGCATTGATAGAACTGCATTTATAGCCTTCAGACCTCAAGGATGAAAATACTATTTCTACATTAGAGAAGGATCTGAACTTTCCAGATGTTATTTTGCAAGTTTTAGCCTTACCTCTGATAGTCTTAAGAAACAGACAGGCTGCTTAAGGCATTCTTCCTTGAAATCAGAGACAGCACAGCAGCCCATCCAACACGGCGAGTGAAAAGCTCTGTAAAGTCATTCCTAGGTTTAAAGCATTGCTTTGCATCTGGCCATTCAAAGGAAGCAATGGGACTTAGGGATTTTAAAGCTGGGGACTACAAAACCCAGAGAACGTAGCTTTCTGCAGTTGGCAGTGGGGAACAAAAGAAAAGCTACACTCCAACTGGTTCCAGGAATTCAGCCCAGACTTTGACAGACTTTCAAGGACTTAAAAGGGAGGAATGGGAAGGGAGAGCAGTTGGGTGTGAGACATCCAAAGGACTTTGTGACCCGGAAGGATTTCTTTAAGCTGGAATAGCCCTTCTGCGGTAGGCTTTGACAACTGTGCTTAAATAAACAAGATGGGTAAAAGAAGTTACACTTTATACCATTTTCTGGAGACAAAAGGACAGCCCAGCTGGAAGAAAGACTATCTGTTAGTTTGTCATGGCTGATTCTCTTCCACTCACAAAGTCTTTGGTAATTGGGTGGGATTAAGAGAAGTTCAGTACATTCCTGATTTTTGTATACCAGTGATAACGATGTTCCTGATATACTTGGAAACTCTCACCATTTTACATGTTCAAAGCATTGTATAAGCATCACTTAATTAATTGTTGCTAAACAGTGTGCTTCTGATATGCCTTTGAAGGGTGCATTAAGTACTTAGATGGTACACTGTGAAACAATTTGATACATTTGTTCATTTTAATTAAGCTTTTCTGTGTTTACATACATGATACGAGGTCACAAAACACGATTGCACAGGTGCTGGAATGGAGAGGAACCACGAGGGCCCAAGGGGATACAGAGAGCTGGAATGAGATGAAGCTAGAAAGGAAAATTAGACAGGTATCAGACAGTGTTTGCTACTGACTGAAACCTGGAGGAGTCCTGAGCGTGCTCTGGGCTGTATTTATGGCAGGAGACGTGCTGGCCAGAATGATGCATGAGAAAGAGCAAGGGAAGCAAGTGAATTTCAGACACACGTCCCAGAAATGCCATGGAAATGTAAGTTCTAGTCCAAAGGACATCAAAGTCAACGGAAAGATTCCTACTGAATGCAGAGAGCTCTGGATCCCAGGTTTCCCAAGGGAAATTGTGAAGGTGTCATTTCTGGCTCACTTTAAAGTTAAAAAAAAAAAAAAATAGAAGAGTAGTCTGCACTTAGAGGGGTCATCAACCAGTGTCTGAATTCTGCTCTTGCACAGCCCAGTGATCAAGGAGCTGGTCCATCTCAGCCTTCTTTCTTTATTTTTTCTATTTTCATTAAAACTGATAGATGCACTGAAGTCCAACCAGAGCTACTAACCTAGTAACAGCTGATAAAATCGGTTCTTTCCAAAAATTGGTCATAAAAAGCTCTTACAGCAGACAGAGCAAATGACCTGAGAACAGTGAGTACTGCCTGTAAGTGTAGCCCTCAAATGATGATACCAAGGCCACATCTGTTACAAAAAGGACAATTCTACTGCAGTCCTTTGTCTGCTATTGTCTTCTGCATTTGGTTCACTGAACAAGAGAGGGAAGTTTACATGGTTGTTAGAAATGACTGGAAATGCCCAGGGACTGTGGTCTTTACTCTAGATTTTTATTCTTCCCATAACATATTTTTCAGAGATAATCTGATTTAAGGAGGAGACATAGTTTTGTCTCCAGTGTTTCCCCAGAGATTTTGACCTCTTCAGCTCCTGGATTCCACCCCTCTGACCACCATAAATATGAAGACTATCCACTGATTGTGGTGGTGTATTTAGCCACACTCATTTACAAAGCTTTTTTCCACCCTGTTCCCATTTTCCAGCTTTCCCTCTGATCTTTTTCCTACACTGAAATATCTTCCCGAGTTATTTTTTTTCCTCCTGTCTGTCCAGCAATCCCCCAAAGTCTGCCCTCATACACTTACCATGGGAGTTTTTGTAGGACACTCAACTTACTAAAATGCGTGGAATTTCTTGGTCCTACTAGTTAGAACATGATTTGGTCTTCATTCAAAGTGAAAGGCAAATATTTGTCTGGCAAGGTGACTCTAAGCATTTACTGCGTGTTACTTATCCAGTTGAGTCTTGGCAGTTCTCCCTACCTCGCACAGACTGACTCTCTCTCCTCTCTCTAGATTTTTATGTTCAAGTAAAGCTCCTCCTGACTTGCTCTGCTGCTGAGACAAGCAGTGCTAATTTCCATTCTCTCAGTGTGGGGTGGAACTCTGCCTTGCCATTCATGCCTTCCCCAGCTGGAGCACAAATCTCAGCCCTTCCCCTACCCACAAAAATAAATGTGTGAAGGACCACGACTCGCCCAGGCAGGACAGTATGGAGCCCAAATAAGAACTTTACTGGATGGACAAAACCAGGTCCTAAAATGGGATAAACTTTCATCTCGCTCCTCAAGAGGGTAGAGCAGCCATTTCTGGCTGTGGGATCTCACATGAAGAAATCAGTCTTTGTGAATGTTTCACTCCCTCCACCCTGGTGAAGGACACTTGCTGGCGTGTTTCCAGCCGTGCTAGAAGATTACCGAAGCCTCCTGGAGGTGAGCCAAGCCATGTCACATCCATGGGGCCCACTTTGCATTTTTGGCTTGTATGTGATTTTTGTTTTCAGCTATGGTGCATAAAGTTTTCAAGTATATGATTCATTGGTGCTTTGTGTCAAGCCTACAAATCTTTGCTTCTAAATGCCTTCCCTTGCTCTTAAATTATATGCCAGCCAAGGCTAGAAAGGCAGAATTGTCATTCAGAGGCTTGCATATGGCTCAAGTGAAAGTTGCTTAGTAGGTGATGTGACTTTATGATACCTATGCTGTCAGCTGAGGAGGGCTTTTTATAGTTAAATGTGATGACAACTGCACCCTATTTATACCAATGAACTTAGGCATATCAAAATAGTAGCATCAAGAGGAATATCCTGGGCAAAGAAATTCACACTGCTCAGTTTACGCTTTAAAATAAATATTTCTTTTGCTTACAATTGATCACCAGCTACAAACATTGCAGAAGTATTTTGTGGCTATGACTCCACCCTGAAAACAAGAGGAGATTTGGGCTTGGCTCATTCAGGTTTATGGGACTGACCAGGCACATGTGGATATAGGTTGCCATCCCTACAACTAAACATCCACAGCACCACTGGACATTTCACTCTGTCTCCAGGGCAATTTGAGCAGTAAACAACCAATCTGGGAAGAAAACTTGTAATTTCGTGGTTTGCATTGCTCTTACCATTATTTTTATTTTTATTATTACTATGAAGGGGGTCCAGTGCCTCCGTCCTCCAAAATTTTGGAGTGCCCTTTCTAAGCCAGGACAAGCATATTTTCACCAGCTGAGTGCAGGGTGGAAGGAGTGTAGCTGGAAGCCAGGCACCCCTTTTGTACCATGGAATTTTTGGGGGTGTCTTTAGGCCATGCTGAAAAGAGAAGCAGCATTCCCCAGCTCTCAGCTTTCACCCTCCTCCTGAGAGGCTCCCGAGCAGCTGAGCACAGCAGAGCAGGGCAGGGATTTTAAACACAATTTATTTAGTGGAGTGGGCAGGCTGGCAGGACCAGCACACTGCTGCCCATGGTCCCAGAGGAGTTACCCACTGCTCAGCCCTCTTAGCTCCTGCTGTGGGAAGATTCACCTTCAGAGGGTAGGCAAGGCTTGCCTGTGTTGCTGAAAAAAAATTCAACTTTCAATAGTCACATTTGCTCTTTTGCACCCTGTGGTATGATTACCAGAATTCAGTCTGCTCCCAAATCCCCCTTCCCACCAGTTCCCACAGCTTTGGAACAGTTTAGAGGTCACTCTGCATTTTGCTCTATAGCCCTAATTACTACTCAGCACTATAATTGATACGTTAAAGCCTATTAAAGTATGGAGCCGAGCCACTGCTTTACAGTCACTGCACTTGTAATGCCAAAAATCACTTACAGTTTGTTTCTGTGCTTCATTTCAGCTACTTTTAAATAAATGTCTCTCCCCAGGACCTGGACGATGCAAAAGGGATTTAGTCTCAGAGTGTGAAAGTTGCAGCCTGCAGCACCAGAAAAATAAAGCGTTCTTACAAAGCTATTCAAATGGATTTCCCTCACTGATTGCTTGAGCCAAAAGTAAATTATAAGCCAGACATTATCAAAGAAAATCACTGTAGCACATTCCAGTTCATTTCACTGTACAGCAAGGATTTGAATGCAGAGGTGCAGGCCCTCAGTCACATTTTCATATTTGGTAGGCGAACTCACACACCAGAGCAAACTTTATTTATACATGTATACTTCAACTATCACTTCTGTTATTTATTATGGCAGAGGATGCCTTCAGGACATTCCTGAGGGGATGAGCTGTCTGGCATGCATATAAAAACGAAGCAGCAAAATCAAGTACAATTAAACTTAGCAGAACTATTAAAAGCCTTACACACCCAGCAGTCAGGCAGGGCTACTGTAGGACATTTCTAAAAGCTCATGAATACAAGATAAGAGGGGAAGGGGCTGCCAAATGCCAAGGTGGAATGGTGCTCTTGCATATAATTTCAAAAGAAACACTGGGAAACAGAGGGAAAGCAAGAGAGCTCAAACTGTGCCTTGTGTCAGGACAGCTTGTGTCAGAGCAAAGAATAACAAAGAGAAAATACAAATGCTGAGATAAATATAGCTGCAGTTTATTAGAGAATAGCATTCTCAAAATCTAGGAAATAGAGGGATTTCTCCAGGAAAATTCCACACATACAGAAGGATTCTGTACTGTAACTCTACCTGTTTCAAGAGAATTAAATATTCTGCAGCTAACACCATGCAGGGAAAACCAAGGCAAACTGAACTCTTTAGAAGGCCTTTTAAGAAATAGTTTGGCCAAAGTTTCAAAGGCATCTCAGAAGTCACTGGGCACTTCTATTCAGGCACACACAGGCCCACAGGGTTTGTTCTCCCATTAGGTTTGTTTCTTCCATCTGAGTCCTTTAAGGAGGCATTACAGACATGGAAATTAATCCCCTCCATTTGCCCCACAACAAGACAGTCAGGTGCTCCAGGTAACGTGGACTTGTCTTCCCAGCCCCAGGACAAACCTGGACTGACACCCCACAAGACCCAGAGCTTCAGAGGAGCTCAGCTTCCTGCCTTGTAACAGCATCTGTTTGGATTTCACCAGTGCCACACTCAAAAGAGACAGAGACAGAGGGGACAGACAGAAATTAATACCTAAAATCAGTGGGGGACTAAGGGGTCTGACACCTGAGACAGCAGGAGGCTGGACTTTCCCAGCACTGTGTGACTCAATCCCTGCAGCTCCCACAGGGTTCAGCACATGGGGATCTGCTTCATCTTTCAACCAGGACCTGGATTTGGCTGTCATGGAGGAGAACCTGGGAAGTGCAGAAGTTCTACATCAGCTGCACCTTGTACAGCACAGGGAACTGAGCCAGCAGTGGCACCAAAGTGGCAGCCACCAAGGAAAGGCCACTTTCAGAAAGAGAAGCCCCATGGAGAAGGGCATGTGAGGGATGTGTGGAGCCAGGGTGGTCGTGTTCTGTTTGGGGGGTCCCTTGAGTGAGGACACAGCAGTTGGACACCTTCCTCCTCCATGCCCAGCCCTCAGCAGACTTCCCCCTCTTTACCATTTCTCTCCTTGGTGTTTGCAGATGCAGTGTGGGATTTAACACGCCTGGATTTAACCTGACAGGACATTCCCAGTGGCAAAATGATGCCCAAACAACCTCAGTCTCTTCAGACCTGACTACATTCCAGATGTGATCCTCTACAGCTGTATTATATATCCAAACTCTGCATATCACACTCATGTCTCTGATAAGGAACCTGCAGCTTCTGCAACTCTTGCCTTTGGCTGGAACCAGGACATTATGACAGTCTGACTGTCACTAAATTCTCCCTACCCCTGGCACACTTGGGACAGGGTCAGACTGCTCTCCCATCTCCTGAAAGAAAAGGATTTTATTCTAGGTCCATGTGAAGAAGAGGTAGATCTCATCTGATGAGACTCAGCTCAGCTTTCTGAAGATGAACTTTAACAGTGTTTGAATACCCAACTCTCAGCTTACTGGGAGGTGCCATCATAGCTCTGGGAGAGCCCTGGACTGACAAACTGCAGTATGTGCCTCATCCATCACCCTGCTGCACGGGAGCTCTGAGCCAGCCTCAGCCAAAGTCAATAATGTGCCACGAAGATTCAGGATAAATTTCAACTGGAACAGCAGTAATTGTGTCTGTCACCCTCTGGAGATGCAGAGAAAAAAACTCTCTGACACTGCTCAAGGACCTTTAAGCTCCAAGGCAGATTGGCCATGGAAAATCCTTGAGCTGGATGAGATTGTCCCAAGGAGCTACTGCAGAGCCAGTGGGCAGGAGCTCCAAACAATTTGTTCCATTTGAGATAGACTAAGAGACTTTTCCATGATTACTTCCAAGCCGGACAAGAACAAGTCTTTTCCTGCCATCTGAAATACATCCTGCTAGTGTAATACTGGTTTAAGGAAAGAAAGGAAAAAAAGAAACCTATTTAAAAATTACTGCAGTTAAGCCGTGCCCAGGAAACATTGGGGAAAACAAATTTTGTCATGTGAGCATTGGAGCATAGATGGGTGCTTTTAACCAAGAAGATGATTGTTGTGCTAAGCTGGCTCTCTTTGTGCTCCTCAAATGGGCTATGGATTGCAAAATTAGTAGTTAATAATAAAATGTCAAAGGGTGAAGGAAGTGCAGGTTCCCCCACATAGCTAGGTCCCTGTTTGGGAGTTTCCGAGCAGTTTTCCACATCCCTTTGCTATTCAGCCATGCTGCCAAAATGCCCAATAAATGGAGCAGTCATAGCTGTGCTTTTTGTGCTATTCATCCCCGGGCCCTCCACGTCGGGCAGACGCAGCTCATTCATCTCGTGAGGCCACCAAACAGGAGCTGGGTGCTGGAGGCATCCGGCCCCTGCTGGCTTGGCTCAGGTCTTCCTCAGCATCAGGGTGTCCCCACCCCACTGCTGGCCCTTGGAGCTGCTCAGCCCATGAAATCCCTGCTCCTTTCTTCCCATTAATGAAACAGAACCGCAATTGTCGAGGAAATGCTCGCGGTGATCTAATAGGTCATTCCTATCTTTAACTTCTATCATTCAAAATAGAAGGAAATAATTTTCCAATCGTTTGAAAGTTCGCATTGTGAGCAAAATAAAGCAAAGTTCACCAACCTTTCATTTGCTTTGTGAGTTTTTCCTCTTATGGGTATTTAAAGAAATCAGATGTGACAATTCTGGATAATTAAATTCTTTAAGAAAGGTCAAAAAGCACCCCAAAATAGAGAAAATATAATGTTTCCAAAAGGCTGCTAAATCATTTCCAGTAGATTTTGAAATAATAATAATTTTTTAAAAGCCCTCTGTTTCTCTGCCAAGTGCCACCAAACAAATCCGTATTAAAGCCAGAATCCTCTCATACAGACTAGTGCTGCACACTAGAAAGATAAGTTTCCTGATCTGAAAATTAATCTGAGTCATGTCTGCATTTTAGCATTTGTGAGGAGCACTTTTGTAATACTGCTAATTCCCTGATTAGTCTGACAGGACTTTTTTTTCCCCAGATAAAGGGATTCTGTAACGCAGCAGACATTACCACATTGTCTTTGTGCTGTTGTAACTGCAGAGGGGAGGAATTGCAGGCTGGGATTTTCAAGGGCACATCAGCCATTTGGTTCCAGCTGAAGCTCCACAGAGCTGGGCACCTACCCCGGCCTGTAACCATCAGGCTCCAGCTCTCCAAAATGTACAGCAGGGATTTCAGCCCCTTCTGGCACGGATTCCTGAGCTAACCTCACCTCTTACGTTAATAATATCAAGATTTTCCTTCTCCAGCAGAGAGTGGGGCTGGATGAAATTCAGCTCTGGCTTGCTGAACTCTATTTTGAGAGCTCACATGAGACTCTCCTCCTAGAAGAACGAAGAGAGTCTTTTCAGCCTCTGGCTATTGTGCACATCACAGCAGGTGAAAGCATTGTCTACAGTTTCTTCCATGTTTTCTGTGTAAACTTTCACTGCATCATTTCTCTGGAGGCTTAAGGAATGGTGAGGGGTGGGAGAAGGGAAGAGGACAAAAGGACTGACGGATGCTTTGGAAAACTTTCAGTGCTGGCACCTTGAAACTTTATGTTCTTGTGTGTGTGAGCAGCTCCATGAAGAATAGACAAAGCCTGCTTGATGAACTCACTGGGAATGCAGTGAACCAGTGACATGACTTTGTCTCATGCTCACTTCTTACAGTGTCAGTCCTGGAAAAATAAAATAAAATCAGAAATGTCTGGCCCTGAGTCAAAGCAGTTCTGTCCTTAGGGCTACACGGACATGTTGTGTCCTGGTCATCCAAATGTGGATGACATTACCAGAGAAAAATGAAAAATTAGAACAAAAGACACAGGCAGACCTATCCCCACGCATGGGAAGGGTAAATCAGCTCTCAGCCCAGCTGCCTCCAAACACTGATTATTGCTACAACTTTCTGAAAGTCTGTAGCAAAGCAGTCACTAAGGACATTGAGCAATATGGTGTCTCCTTTGCAACACAGCATCTCTGGGGCAAGGGCTGTATTTTGGGCTGCAACCATTTGAAGTCTTCTTGTTGCTCTCACCATTACCCACTCACTGCTCTCACCATTACCCACTCACTGCTCTCCCTAGTAACTACTCGTGTCAGGGAGCTCACAGGCACAAATGGCACTGAGCCTTGGAGGTGACAGCTCCTCACCCCAATAACAGGCCTGAATGACAAGTGGGAGAGAGAGAATTTATCAGTGTCCTAATGAATTACCCTGCATGGAAAATTGATACTTGTTCCCCACCTAGGCATTTTCCAAAGGTTTTTTTCCCAGCTCCCTCTAATCCCACTCTGGTTATCAGTAGCAAACCACTTTGGCTGCACCTACAGCCATACAGTAAATTCCTGATGCAGTCACTGAAGCCAGAGTTTGTCTCTGAGCACCCTCCCACAAGGAATTCTGTCATGGCAATCTGCTTCATGGCAAACTGGTTTATACCAATGTCTGCACAGCCCAGATCAGCTCCTGCTTGCCCCGAGGAGGCCAAAGGGGACGTCCTGGAGCAGTGACTCAGCAATAATTTCATCCCAGATATTTATTAGCTGCGTGTTTGGCAGTGGCTGGTGATGTCAGAGGTCCCCACAGTGATTGTCACTGTCGCACAGCACAGCACAGCACTGCTGCTCTTTGATTTCCTGCTCCTCCACCTGCCTCTCCCAGGAGGTTTCTGGCTGTGACTTGTGCTCTCTGCCCCAGATATTGCAGGAGAACAGTTCCATGCGTTTCAGCATCTTTTTTTTCTTAATAGTTTTTTTCAAATGATGTGAACTCTCCTACTGTGAGTGGATCATAAAAATACAGACAAGTTCCCACTTAGTAGGACACCTACAAATTCACCCGCTGCCTAAGTATTTTTGGAAATATTATTGGCTCAGCAGGGAATTAGAAATGAAGAGAGGAAATGTATTGAAACATTCACAATACCTGATAGATAAATAGGCCACACAAACCCAGTTCAATTGGTTACTTATGTCTTTCCATTACACAAAAAGCTTATGTAATAATCCATTCTTTTCATAATCCTATAAACATATATTTTTCTTGATATAACTTTTTTTATTGGGTCAACAGGAATTTAGCCATGGATTTTAAATAAAGAACAATTAGACCTAAATACAATAAAGTCCCAGGAAATGTAGCAGCATCTTGCTTTAAAAATGCCAGTTTTATATAAAACAAAATAAAAAGGTTTGTGTCCAATCACATGATCTCAGTACAAAAATGCAAAGAAGAAAAAAATAAGAAAATATTTAAAAGTAGACCCTTGGGAAGAAAAAACTGCAGTATATTAAGAGAACGATAACAGGATTGGCACAAAATAGGAAATTTTAAATATAGACCAGTGGTTCTCAGCCTCTTCTGTACCACGATCCCATACTTCAAGGGAGAAAAATTTGGGAGCTTATCTATATAGCCATCAAGAAATGATGAGTGGTTGCCTGTTCCCTAGGGATGGAGAACCACAGATCCCACACAGAGGATAAGGAACCAAAACCCCTTGGAAATTCAGGAGTAGTTCCAAACAGCCTTTTGGAGGATTTAACTAGGTAATTTCTTAATCATTAACAGTAATCTATCACCCAGACTACAACAACTGTTGTTGCTAAAATACATTAATACTAGAAAATAGGCCCCTAAACCATTTAGGTATCTTGGGAAATGTTAATCTCGGATCTCAAGACCTATTTTCAAAAGAGAGCTGGAAATCAGGACTGCCCTGCTGAGAAGATAATCAGCAGCTGAGAGCAGCCCAGGCCTTTGAGCCGTGGCTCAGGTTCCAAAGTCCATGAGAACCTGGCTGGTGACTCCCTGTGCCTCTCCACGTCGTGTCACCACGGAGCAGTGAGGACCCTACACGCCAGTTTATCACCAAAGTGACCTCCAGCATTTATCTCAGCAGCATCTCTTACTGCCTTGCCTTGCTCTCACCCTGGCCTCAACACCAGAGGCAGCTGTTGACCTTCACCCTCTGGGGAACTCTTTCCTTCCATTCTGGAAAGTGGCTCTGAAAACATCTCCAGGTGCTTGTTCCTCTGTTGTTACTAATCTGCTGATGGAAAGGAGGCTGATTTATCCACCAGCATAAATACAAATATATTCATAGGAGCTCATATTCCCCAACCAAACACTGAACTCTCTGGGAGCCTCGCCTGCTGTGTTCTGTTAAAAATGTGAACCGAGCACTTGATGTCAGCTTGTGTTCTTTGTCCCTCACATCTCGTGGTCTCCTGCCTGTGCCTGGCTCATGCCTGTGGCAGGGCTGTGCCACTGATGGCCTCCTGTTTTTCTCTTTCTGGCTTTGGCTTTGGCTCCAAGAAAGGAGCAGAGAGGTCAGCTGGAGAGTGTCACTGCCAGTAACATCCTTCCCTGACCATCTCACCCAAGGGGAAGGTGATCATGAATCCACTCTGTACCTTAGTTCAGATTTCACTTCACTTACCCCTTGTTTCTTTCAGCAGACTAGAGGGGTTTCAGTTAGAAAGTTAGAAGATGCTATAGGCTTGTTAACTTGAAAATATTTTATAGCAGTATCCTCACCTAAAATATCAGCCATATTCTCCTCAGTGGTCTTACCCAACTAACTGAAATGCCCAGTGAATACAAAAAAACACTGGGAAGGCACTCTACATTCAGAGAAAGTAGACTTACATTATGATGTTCATGACCCAGAACAAATAACATATTTATCACTCAAATTTCATGGCTGTCCTCCTACATGGGGAATGACCATGGACATGAAATGCACCTTTTTCCCCCATGGGGCTCAATGACAATGACCCAGTGCCACCTTTTCTGTCTCTCTCTCTCTTTTTTTTTTTTTTTTTTTTTTTTTTTGAAGAGGTGTTGGTGGTTTTAGCCTGACTGGGAACAAAATCCCTTGTTAGCAAGAGATCTTCTGCAAAGATTTTCTTTGTGCCTGACCATGCTGCAGAAAGTGAATGTGATTGTCTCCATGTGAGACTTCTCAGAAGCGTCCCAGCTTATCAATAGGGCATGGCACAGAAATGAGAACTTCAGCAAGAAAACAAAAAAGATCATCGAAATGCCAGGAAGGCTGTCACACACGCACAGACAAGACAAAAAGGACTTTCATGCACGCAATGATTTTTTTTCTTGCCTCTGACTCAGATGGCCAAACACAGAGCAAATTTTCTCTGTCTGGCCAGACTTGGGTGGGCTCTGTCTCCTCCCAAAGAGGGAAATGTTTATTGAGGAACAGAATTTCATGGTGTCTCTATGTGGTGTTTGAATGAACCTGACTTAGGGACAGCTAGGGAGAGACTCAACAGCTTTCCAGGCAGAGTTGGTGAGACCCAGGACTGCTTCTTTCTCCATAAACTATTCCAGCAGATAGCAGACACCAGGTGTTTCTGTTGCTTGGCTCATCACTGCTCCTAGGAACATTCCTGGCATTTCTGCTTCCTCCTGCAGGCTGGGTATGCAGGAAGCACCCACTGTTCCCTGCTTGGGATGAGGCCTCACTCCATCACTGCTTGTGAAAGTCTCCCCACGCTGCCCTGTGTTGCCAGGGGTTGATGAAGATCTGGACCCTGACCTCTAGGCTTCCAACTGTCCAGGACATGCCATGTGAAGGTCTTTCCCTCTGTCTTTTCTTCCTCAGTCCACTGTTCCACTGTGTCCAAGCCATACCAGGATGAACAAATTGATGAAGGAGGGCACTGGGTTTTATCTTCTGCTACCACAGAGCTGGTGATGTCTTACACCACTTGGATATGATTCACCAAAAGATGCCTGTGACCCTCTTGAACACAGTGAGGATTGATGAAAAGAAGCCTTCTGCCATCAGCTTTTAAGCTGCACTTCTTCCTTAGATCATGATATGGCTGACCAGGTTTTCTAATTTATGTCTCATCAGAATCAGAAGAGAAATCCAAGCAAATACAAATAAATTATGGTCAGCACTCAGCTGGCCTGTGAACTGTTAATGATTTTTTGTTGTTCTGTTTTATTCATTCATCCATAAGGTGCTTTCGTGGTGTTACAATAGAGCCTCCCCATTCTGTGCTACTGCAGAGCAGCCTCTCCAGTGCATTTATTTAATTTGTATCAGTAAAATTTTCATGTCTGCTAATACATGAGACAGCCAGAGATAAGAAAGTTTGCTCAGGGGGAGGAAAAATACCATCAGTACCAGACTTAGCTGTTTCACTTAATAGCTTTCCTGGAATATACCCATCTTGCCAATAGGAGATAGTAGCTTCAGTAAAGCCATCTCCTTCACACAACATATGGGACTGCAGAGTGTGGGGAGATGAATTCCTAGAGCTACCTTTGGAAATGCAATAGGATCGCCTGGCTCGCTCAGCCGTGCTGCCTGTTACCCATTTAATAGCAGAAGAATGAAATGCATCTCTGTGGATCTATTTCCACTGGGGTAAATGCTTTTTCTGTAGCTACCAGTTTAATCACACCATGCACCAGGCTCTGCTCCTCACTGAGAGCTCCCAACCACCCCATGGCTGATCTGTCACTGAGGCAAAAGCCCTGGGGTCTGCCCCAGCAGCAGATGGGAAGGGTGAAAATCCACAGAATGGTTTGGGTTGGAAGGGACCTCAAAGCTCATCTCATTCCAACTTCCTGCCATGGGCAGGGACACCTTCCACTAGACCAGGTTGCTCAAAGCCCCATCCAAACTGGCCTTGAACACCTCCAGACATCCACTACCTCTTTAAACAACCTGTGCCAGGGCATCCCCTCTCACAGGGGAGAATTTCTTCCTGACATCTAATCTGCCCTCTCCCAGTTTAAAGCCATTACTCCTTGTACAGCCTTCTGGTTCCTACCTT
Source organism: Buphagus erythrorhynchus (assembly GCA_013400855.1). Lineage (NCBI taxonomy): Eukaryota > Metazoa > Chordata > Aves > Passeriformes > Sturnidae > Buphagus > Buphagus erythrorhynchus. The sequence goes on along the minus strand of VZTT01076624.1, from coordinate 17,551 downwards.
CCCTTCTTTCCTAGAGAAATCTGGCCAGAACACAGAACCAGGTGACCCCCCCAAGGAAAAGCAGCAGCCATGGTGTGACACGTGGCTTTGGACCCCTGCCCCCTCTCAGCTCTGAAACTCCAGGCTTTGCTCTCGTCATTTGTAGTTACCCTGGATGTGGGGTCCCCTCTGTCCTGCTCCTTTGTCTCTGTTCAAGCCCCCCACCAACCATCACTCTCCTCTCTTGCGAGTTTTTTTCCCCCTTTTCTGATCTCTTCCCTCTCTATATCAGTTTTCTCCCCCTTCACACATTTCCTTCTCTCCTTTCCACTGTTATTTTTCCACCATTCTTCCCTCCTACCTCACCCGTAACATCCCCTTCCAAACTTCACCCCAAGGCATTTTGTCTCACTGGAACTCCTCTGCAGGAAAGAGTGACTGAGCTCATAAAACACAGCTAAATCTCTGCTTAGGCACATCTTTCCGTTTTCCCTTTCCTCTCCCTCTCTCCCCTGCACACTGGAAGCTGGGGGGGCAGAGACATGATTTCCCTGCATATCTGCTGGCACACACTGCACACTGCTGTTCTGCTGACTGTGAACCTCCCCAGCGCTGTAGTAAAATCAAGTGGCTTAGACAAGGGATACAGTGGATATATTTGCCTTGTTTCTTGGAAACCTGAAAGCCAAAAACCTGTTTAGCAGAAAATGGCTGGACATTTTTGCACTGGGAGCTGGAGGAGGGAAGAACTTTCAGCCAAAAAAATATCAGTTTTCTACTTGAAAATGGAAATGTAACTAAAGCAAATACTAATAAAAATGCTCAACTCACAGTACAGTTTCCATCTCAATGCAAGAATTTCCAGCAGTCTTAGCACAGTGTTTTCTATAACTTATCATGTATCATCTCCCTTCTGTGAGAATTATTTAGAAGAATGTAGAAGAAGAAAATCTTTTGTGGCTTTCTCTTGGTATGAAAGATTTTTTCAAGATTAGTCACCAGCGTCTGCCTTCCTGATTGAAAATATTTATCAGAAATCAGTTAAAGATCAAAACATGAAATGTGAGGTCCTAATAGTTCATTAGATTTTCAGTGATGAATTCTTCCAGAATGCATGATTTTCACTAAGTAATAAAGCTTCATATAGTTGTTTTAAAATTCTTTAGGTCTCACACTCAACACCCCAAAAATCTTGAGAAAATCTCATTTCACAGTTTCCCATAAAACCAGGTGCAAAACAGCTGCTTTGGGCATGGAAGGATTCCTGAAGCACTTCATTGGTATCAGTAGCCAGCAAAAAACCATGAAATTGAAGGGATTTTGATAGGTACATTCCCAATCCTTCAAGAAGGTGCCATGGAGGATAGTATGGCTGAGCATTTCCCACATTTGCAGGAAGGACATTCATGTAGTCAAGTTTTCCAGACTGTGGAATATTGCAGTAATGGCTTCATTTGCCTGTGTTTCACTGCTGGAACACCCTCAGCTTGCTCTGCAGTGCCTGATAGGGGTCCCTGACATCCCAAAGCTCACTGAGAGCATCCATGGAGAAAGGAACTTTCCAGCCTTCCTTAATGACCATCACAAAGATAAATGGCTTTGGCTGTTTTCTGTGGCTTTCCTGGGTGGCTGCTGCTTCCCCCATCCACCTTCCCCAGAATCACTTGGTTTTTTATATATGTCCATTAAGGCCTTAGGTGAGAGGGAGATTTTACCTATAACTCTGTCCAAAGCCAATTAAAGACAAAAATCCTCCATAATTCATCTTCTTCAGCACTACTTTGATTGATCACCAGGTTTCCTTCTGCTGAGTACCTGCCCTACTATAAGTCTTGCTTTAAAATGGTTCTCTCCAGACAAGTTCTGTAGGAGCTGTAATTTAATTTAGGTGATTCAGCCCAGAAACATTTACCACCTATGCCCCATTCTTCCTCCACCAAACTGAGTTCTGCAGCTTCACAGGAATATCATTTCAATGACCATGTTTTCATCCACCTGGAGAAGGAAAAGGGTGAGATCATGTAATGTAATAAAGCCTGTAAAATGAAACTTAAATCACTGAGGAGGCAAAAGAAGCAGCTGCAGGTTCTAGATTGCTAGATGTTGGAGGTTTTGTTTTGAGGTTTGTTTTTTTATTAGAACTCCATTGAACTACTTACTGTTCATCATTGATTTAAAAATATGCTGTTCTTAAGTACAGGTTAGGTATTTCACTCACTATGTATGGCATCTGAAAAAGACATAATGATATGTGCTTAAAGGAGTCAAAACAGTGAATCAAACATTGATACTGGAAGAATGACAGTTCTTTTTTCCACCTCTACTTTAAATGATTATTTTAAAGAAGAACACTGTGCAAATTGCAACAGCTTTAGCAAGACAAGTCACCTACTGGGACAAAGTCTGACTCCACTGTATTACAAAGGATGTTTTCTAGGGCCAGGGGGTAGATGGTCATTCTGGCTATAAGACAGATACCAGTGATATTCCTACTGTGAAGAAAGTATTCAATTTTCATCATTTGCTTAAAAAAGTACCATTTTGTTTTAACAAATGGGAGCATAAATGAAGGATGTTTCTGTGTGCTTCACTTACATGAATATTTCCCAGTGTTTTTATATCTCCGTTCTCCAAGGAATAATGTTTTCAATTTCCTTCTGAAATGTAAAATAAGACCTCTGGGCTTAAGGACTCCATAAACGATAGTTCTTACTTGCTTTCTATTTAATTAGCATGAAACAGATCATGTAATCATTCGGGGATAAATCCTGACCTCTCTGGAGAGAGAGGAGGGAAAAGAATAAAGGAATTTTCTTCTTTTGCCAGTAGCAAACAAACAAATGCATAAAATATATGAGGATGAGCTGGCATTTACTGTGCTATGGAAAAGTCATCCTCTAATCAGAGGGGCAGGCTGGCTGGTGACAGAGCTAATCAGCAGTTGAAGAAGGCATTTAAAATGCTGCTCCACGTGCTTTATGCCATTACAAATGGCAGAATCATTAAATAGTTTGGGTTGGAAGGGACCTGAAAGATCAGCTAGTTCAATCTTACTGAAAGTAAACCGGTTTTCAACTGCTAAACCAGAGAGTTTCCTTTCCACTGTCTGTATTACCTGCATATTCCAGGTCAGCTTTTGGTTAAGGAAAGTCCACAGATGGTGAAGAACCATTATATAACTGTGTCCATAGGCAAGGCAAAACCTTGGCCCAGTGCTCTCAAAACTGTCACTATTTATTGACACTTCTCACATTTTTCCAGTGAGAAACCTGTCTCTGGAAAAGCAAGCTGCAATGCTAGCACAGCCCATAATTGGTTAGAGACGCCCAGCTGAGCCTTCCAGCTCACAGACTCTGGAGACCAGAGCACAGGGACTAAACCCAGGACCATTTTCCATCAGCATTTCTCACAGCCCAAAGCCATGTTCCCTCCTTTCCCAGGGAGACAAGGAATCTGATGGCACAAGAGGCTTTCTTCACAGCCTGGGTTAGCCCTGAGTAGGTGAGGTTGGAAAGCAGCTTTGAGGTTGTGAGTGGAAGGGAACACTTTAAATCCCATTATTACCCTGCCTGGGCATCTTTTGCTTTAACATTGGGCAGCCAAAGCTCTCTGGGTATGGAACAGGTTTAGCACTGACCACAAATAGGAAGCTGCTCAACATTCCCTGCCTTTGCAAGAGCTGCATACTGTTTTTGGCCCAGGGATTTTGGATGTTATAACCCTGACCTGCTGTTCTCCTGACTCCAAATAGCTGTTTGTGCCCATGAAGTGCAAGGCAGGTACAGAGCCAGCCCCGTGTGCTAGCAGGCTGCTTTTATTTCTCCCTGGAAAGGCTTCCACAGACTATAGATGCAGCAATAAACATCTGAAATGCCAGGAGAGATGGTCTACTAAATGCATGGGGGTAAGGACTTAAATGAGTGGAACAAGCAGGTACTGGAGAAGCAAATTAGACACTTGGCTTCCTGTAGCTAATTTAAATGGGAAATGGGAGTTGTTCCAGGTATTCAGTAAACAGGCTTGCAAATTAGCTTCCCACAGTTTCCTTATGCTGCTGTACATGTGAAAAAAAAACATGTACACTGTGGTTCATTGCTTTAACTCACTTTGTTGCCCAAATCAGTGAATTTTCCCATTATTTTTGTTTTTTAGCACAAATGTTTTCATACCTGGTTGTGAGCAAATAGAGTGGGAGATAACTGTAAGTAAGCACTGGGCTGTTAATAACCAGGTAGCCAGATTCCTTATTTGTGAAATGTTCCTTGAGCCCAGTGTTACCAGGGGATACAAAACTGCTTTTCAGTAGCTGATATCTCCCTGTGTGAGAGAGAGAGGCTCAGAACAGCTTCATATCTTCATCTCTTTTTCAATTCCATATGAATTAACTGCAGGCCAGTTCAGGCTCCAGAGGAGAAGCACAGAGGGAAGAAATCTGCTTCCCAGAACCGAATCAGCTCCTGTTCATGGGGGAAAAGGGGTCGGGAAGGACACCTATTATTTAATAAGGGAAAAAATGGTTTAAACCAACCAGTTCATTTAGACTCCAATTTTAGCTCCAGTTTAACTTCAAACCTTACCCCCAGATTAATCTATATGACAACAGATCTAACTGCCTGTACTTGCCCTCAAAATATCCCTTCTCTGGCTAAAGACAGCAGTGAAGATGGTGTTACTGAGCTCATGACAGTCTCTGGCGAGTACATACACGTCCCATAAGTTTTACAAACAGTCCTTTCCTGTGTGCTCCCTCCCCATGGATGTAACACAAGAGTAGGGGAGCCCTGCGTCCCTTCCTTTCAAACTGGTCAAAGACCGTTATGCTTTAGGAATATAATGTCAAACTTCTGATTCCTGGCTGTTGAATCATCAGCAAAGGGGCCAGCAAAGCTCAGAGCAGAACACAAGAACACCAAAACTACCCACAAACCATTTTCGCTGGGAATATTCAGTTTGCTACATTGTCCATTTCATTTGAATGCTAAAGGCAAAAAAGAAATCATCATTTCCACTTCTGCTCATTCCTTATATGGTGAAATGTTAGATAACTTGTGTTATTTATAACTTGCACATTTGGTATTTTTTTCATAAAGGGGGGAGGAGGAGGACACAGTGGGCAAGAAGACTCTGGATCTTTTCCTGTCTGGTTGAAGAGTTATGAATTAAACTGTGTCATAAGAGCAGTAAACTTTATGCTTTTGCCTTGTAGAGGGGCAAATTTTGACCTGCACAGTTACAATTGATGTAGTTTATGACTTTAAAAAGGGATCTGCACACATACCACATACAGCATGGTAAAAAGTGATGAACATCAATCCTCAAGCTTTGAGCTATAATGTAGCCTTTAAATGTTTGAATTTCAAAGCCTCTATACTTCCCAACTCTGTATCACTTCTAATAATAAGACCCTGGAAATAAAGTTTTGGACTTACAGAGGTAGATGTCTCATCTAAGCTGCTGGCCTTCCTCCTGAAGGAAGGCTGAGTTGCATTTTCAGTTGTGATGAGCTGCCCAGCACGGCTGTACCACTGCTCATTCCCAGGTAAAGTGCTCTCCATCCCTCCTGTCACTGCCAGCCAGCTGTGTTGTCTCATCTGGACATTTTATTTTTCAGCAGTGTCATTGTTCTGAAGGTAAATCCTGCCAAACCTCACTAAAATGACTGTTCTCCCTCCATGGTGCTCATGCCATGTGTAGTGTGGAGCCTTCCCATTCCCCAGCCCAGGTCTCACAGACATCTCTCACCAACCCCTCTTCCACACCCCAGGAGATTTATTCCAGATGTGAAGGGAAGGTCACACCATTACCCTGCCACTTACCCCAGTCCCCTGATCAGCATGTAGTGACATTTCTCTGCCATATTCATGAGCCAGACCTCTTTTTAAAATAGTCAAACAGGCAATTTTATTTCACAGAAATCACTTTTGGACAAATGACCTTTACCTGAATGCGTGTGGCAGCTCTATCAGGCATTCTGCAGAGCTACAGCACAGAACTCTGCAGCACATAATGCTGCCCCGTGTTATCTGCCCAAAATGTCAGTTATTTTCTGCCTAGTGGCATTTAACTTGGGGGAAACCTCTTTGCATGCAGCAGTCTTTGCCCTAACTCTTCACTCAGCAATAGTAATGATATAAAGAAGATCACAGCTTATTTCTAAACTAAGCCTAAAGCAAAGGTAAGAAGGGCATGACATATGTGAATTTCAAGCCAGCCTTTAGCTGTGGCTAAAGATTGCTTGCAGATGCTGACTACTGATTTTTATTTTTTTTTGCCTTGCTCTGACTCTCAAAATATTGTTTTCAATGTCCTCATTGTCTTATTAGCCTTCCCTTCCCCCTGGATCCAGCGACATGCAAAAGGAATGACGGTAGATGTTACTTTTTCCTGCTCCATGGCAGAGAGGAGTGTAGGGTTTCAGAGATTGTAAACTATTTCTTGTGCACTGAGAGATTGACTGCATGGGTAGAGCCCATTAAATATAGCCATGCTGACAGTATCACTTCAGAGAGTTCTGTGGGAAAAAATCTGTCTGCACTATGCTGGTACCTCCAGCCAGGCAGAGAGCTGTCTTGATAACTCATTCAGATAATGAATAAAACGTGGAATGAATTCCATGCAGGATCAGCACTCTGCTGATGTGAGAACCGGTTGCAAAACGTACGACAGGATCCTCCTGTGGCTGTTGTTTTAAGCTTGGCAAATACCATGGATTGTATATGCTAAAGTCAGGATATTATTAAAATAAACCTCTCAAAACTCCAGAGGGTTGAGATATGGTGCGGCTTCCTTTGAGCTCAGGTCCCCTTATCGCCGAGATATGTTGTGTGTGCATGCAATTTATATGAAGTTCTTTCAGACCAGGACAGCCTGTTATTTCTGCCATGTCCAGGAAAATCAGGGAAGGTATGTAGCAGTAATAAATCAATTATTTCTTGCAAATTAAACCAAGATAGCATTGCCTAACAGCAGTCTTCCAGATGGTTGGGATGAAAGGTGGACTGGGCTGGAGGGGAAGGGAGGATTTCTAGATAACCAGAATAAATGGGATACACTTTAGCAGTAGAACTGCAAAGATGCAGAGAAATGACACCTGTGTATGAGGAAAGACATATCTGGCAGCTTGGGTTATGTCACTGGGTTGCAGAGCAGGCTGAAACAAAGACTTTTTCTTGACATCATCAAGGAGGCAAAGCCTTTATGGTGTTGAATTAGGAGTAACCATGGGGAAAGGAAATGACAGATTTAAATAAATGTGGTGTGTTTGTACTCACCCAGTAACCTTCCTTCAAGTGACACAGGACACCTTCCAGTTCTGCCAGGAGAGATCAGTCCAATACGCTTTAGATCAGGATGTTGAAAACAATAGTAATTACAATTTTAAAAATTTAAGACATTTTCATGCTTCAAGTCTTTTATCACACCTAAGTGCCAGAAGCTGTGCAGTGGTCAACTGAGCAAAGAACATAACCAAAGAAACTTGATGTTCATTATCTAGAAATTACCATTAACTCATTAATATGCATATCTTGAGATAACAAAATATAACATCTACCAATATTAATATATTAACATTAATTGTTTAATATTCATCTGTCCTAATCAGAGGTAAAACCCTGAATGTTATTGAAGAATATCTACACATTGGTTCCCAAGAGGCAGCAGAGTTTGCTGAACAATCCTGAGTCAGCAAAATGGGTGATTACATGAGTCCTTCAAAGGAGAGAGAGGTTCAAACCCCAAAAAAGTCCCTGACTGCCCAGCAGGGATGGCCAAGTGGGAGCCCAAGTAACTGAATCCAGCCTGTGAGGCTGTTCCCTGTGGCCTTGTGACAAGCCAAACCAAACAGATTAAAAGCATTTTTGCAGGTATTTGTCAGTGAGGACCCAGAGGGTCTGGTGAGGCACTGCCCAGATGTTGGGCCCACCTCTGAACATCTGGCTGGGAATAAGAGTGGCTCTGGAGTGTAGGAAAACTGATGGTGATAAACCAAGTAATCCCTGCTAAGTCTGTGTAACAGACCAGCGTGTCTCTCCCTACTAACTCTGAGAGGGAATTAGTCACTCAGAGGATTTGGGATGAACCTAAAGGAACAGCTTTGCACTTTGTGGGAAGCAAAACACATTCAACATCATTTTGTGCCTACGCCTAAAATACTGGTGAAGAAGTACATGTTTTACCAGAGGCGTTTTTTCCAGTGTCTCTCAAATTGCTGCCACTTTCACAGCACTCCTAAGACAATCCTTCAGCATCATTCTTTCCCCCATTGCTGAGTTTGCTCGGGTCTAATTGCACTGATGAGAGCATGTGGTGCAAAGACTCACAGGGGACACGATCTCAAAGAGCAAAGACAGACCTATGTCTCTCCCACCTCGTGCAGATTCTGGGCTGAACTTGAACCTAGGGCAACAGGGAATAGCCCCATGCTCTGCTCTAAGTTACAGACTCCTCACAGCTGCCCCCATGGTGATGTGAAGAAGAAAATCAGCCCTAGGGTCTCACCGGCCACTGGGTCTCACGCTGCATTTTGCATCGGCCCCACTGTCTTCATCAAAATGACTATTTTTCTCTTTTCAAAGGCAGAAAACATCCACATCTGCTATATTTGGATGCTGAACATCTGAAAAAAGAATCTTCCATGAAAACAGCCTGAATGAACCTGCTGAATGGCAAACCACTGCCAACTAGTCTGAATGATTTTTCTAGCAGAGATGTTTTTGCTGTTTTTGCCTCTGAAAAAAAAAACTAGAAAAGAATGGGGGAAGAGATGGTTTCTTTTCTAATGCATGTATCCATCTACAGCTTTGCTAAGGCAGGAAAATTATTTCTAGGTTGTTTTTCTTGTTCTTAAAACTTGTAAATTCAACAAAAGTGTTTTGGCTGTTATTGCTGTTATTGCAAGGTAATAAGTACAGAACCTCAGAGTACAGAAATTCCAGGGATAGAAGTATTTAACCCAGACACAGTGAAACAGAAACATGAATCTCTTTGAGAATGAGGCAAGGGAAAACCAAAAAGCAAGGGAAGAGGATGAGGGTTTTTTCCAAGGTCTCCTTTGTAAGTGAAGAGGGTGGGTGGTTCGAGATAAAATCAGGAATTTGACTTCTCAGGACAGATGGTTTTGAAAAAGGAAAAAAAAAATACATCTACAGGCCAAACTAAAAATGGTTATCATGGTGAGGTTATAGGCTGTTTCAGGCTGCCAAGACAAATAGCTTGCATCCCAAAGCAGTAAAGGTTACATGCATGGAAAATGGAGCTATCCCTGAGGACTAACTAATATACTACAATTATTATTATAATTTTATCAAAGGGTTTTGAGAAAACCAGGGCATGCTGAGCTACCTGACTGCATCTTCAAGAGTCTTAACAAGAGACGTTCCAGCCTAAAATTTTTTCATCTTCTGGTCTTCTTACTCTAGCTAAAATCAACTAATGTTGTTTGAGACATGAAGGCAGTGTCACTTCAGCAATTAATCAGAACTGTTTGAGATTAATGAAAACTCTTTGAATTTCAGTAAGTTTGAAGTTATTTCCTAACAGGCCTCATGCCACTGCTGTAGGAGATATACCCAAGTAAAATGCAATCACTTTTGGAATTTCAGCTAAGTGCAGGTATTACAGGGGAAAAAGTATCCACACTTCTGACAAGGCTGTATCAATCTCCACTTATCTTCTGTTTTAGTAAAACTGCCAAGGTATTCTGAAAGGCACCATGTCCAGCCTGGCACTTACTCTGATGCACTGATAATATACCTTATGATGTAATTATTATAGATTTATGCTTTTATTATATAAGAATAGTGCTTCTTTTTGGAGCAACCTTCATGGTTGGAAGATAGCATGAATTCCCCCATGTCCCATATTTCTCCAAGAAGTGCAGCTTAATGATTAGAGGAAAGGACAGGACACTGGGATCTCCCAGGCTTCTTTCCCAGCTGTGCAAACTATGAGGGTCAGCTTCTTTTCCACACAAATCAATGAAACTCTGCACTGAGCTTTCCTGGGAGCACGATAAAATCCTTAATCTCCCTCTGCCTTCCTACCCTATCCTGCAAGATATCAAGCACACCGGCCCAGCAAAGTCCTTCAGCAAATGCCTGGAGCTCTGCAGCCAAACCCAGCTCTTGTGGTGAGCAGAACTCCGGGTGTGCTGCTGCTTCCAGAGCCAGGAATGAGTGGGGGGCGGCTACATCCATCCTTCCTCCAAAGGATGCTTCAAACATTAAGTAACAGGATTCCTGGAGACTGGGCACAGGAGGCAACAGAGGGAGATTATCATTTCTATCCCTATTCTTAACAGCTATTAATGGAAATGGGTGATAAAGTATCTCTATCTACACATATACATCTCTCTCATCCTGTCAAGGTAGAGCACTACCCTGTAAAAAAAACCAGGGGTACAGGTTGGGGAAGGGGCAAAAGAAAAAGCTGTTTATAACACGTTAATCACAGTTTGGAAGTTTGTACTCGAATTCTCCCTGGGAAGCCAGAACCTGCCTACAGGGTGTGTTGAGTTAGTTCCTCATTCCTTCTTCGCTTTTATTTTTTTTAAACTTCTTTTGAAATCACGGTGTGTGGAGCATACCTTGCCCCGGGGGAAGGTATTGCTGAGCCATTACTCACACTATAAAAGGGTGCTAGCTCTCACTCCTCCCTTTCTTTGAGGCCCCGTTTTGAGGTGAGGAAAGGGCTGGCTACCAGAGGCCAGGGTTAACCAGCCCTGGGCACAGAGCAGGGTGGTGCTTGCTCACCTTTGGGGTGCTCAGCCATGGTACCTGGCTCTGGGGAGCTCCAGCCTGTGGTCACCATAGGCTTCAAGAGCACAGCCTGGACGTCTGGTGTATCTCCTAAAGCTAGCCTGGAAGCTGAGATTGGCTTAAGAGCTTTCTTTGAGGGAATAGCTCCCTATGAAAGACTAGTTTCTGTCTTCTGGATTGAGTGGGGATTAGGAGGGAGTGAAAAAAGGGGGGTGTGCTCTGAAATTTAAAGGTAAAATGGCTCACTCCCAGTTTCAGTGGACTCTGCCCCTATTCTGTTTGCTTTTCCCTTGGCATGTGTGGCAGTTGGCCCCAGCTGAGGCTGATGTGGGGTCACGTTGATGCCCAAATCCCACCAAGGCTCTGGAGCTTCCCCCTTCCCCTCAGCACAGCACACAGCCAGGGCTCCTCACAGGTGGCAGGGCTGCAAGAAAAAAGGAGAAATTTTTCATGGTTTATAAACATCTCTGACTTCATAGACCCCCTATGAACCTGCAACCTTCCAGCTCCCTAAAACACTATAACCCAAGCTACGTGAATGAGGAGAAAATCATCAATGTAGTTAGCAATGTACCAAAAAATTCGCTGATTAAATTACTGGATAAATATTTGAGTGGATCTAGCTGACAGGTATGTCATGCATGCAGTCTTAAAATAGGAAGGCAAAGGGAAATGAGGGAGAAATGAGCCAAGGAACAAGAACAGGAATGTGATTTCTGGTAACACAGCTCATGTTCATCAGTGCCTTTTTGGCAATACAGAGGATGTGTGTGGTGAAACTGAGAGCAAGGCACCACATTAAAATAAACTGAGAGAAATTGCAGCTATGAAGAAACAGAGCATTAAACAGCAGTTGTCCGAGAGTAAGGCTGGTGAACGAATTTATGAGGATTTCCATCAGCTGAACCTGGCAGGTAGTTTTGAACATGCTTGCAAGAAACAGAGGTAGCTATTTCCAGCAAAATCTTGGGATGCTGGGGCAAATGTGGGCTCACTAGAGAGGCACAATGCTCCTACCAACCTCTGATGGTGCTGGGCTGTGCTTCCACATTGGCTCCTCCACCTGCCATCTCCACAAGGGGCTAGCTGTTCCTCCTGCAGTCCAAGGATCTTGTGTTTAATGTTAAAAGATGAAAGGAAGGGTTTGTCCTGTTGCACAAACCCATCAAGGCAGTGTGTGGCAGCCAGCAGGACTCTGCTGATGAGCTGTCGAGACACGCACAGCACAACTCCAGGCAGCAGCATCAGGGCAGGGTTAGGCATCACCACATCCATCAGGTCAAGCCTGGGAAGGTCTCTAAGGACAGGCTGATCATATTTGTGCCGTTCCAAGTAAACAGTCTGCACAGGAATTACTTTAAAACACATCTAATTCATTTTTGACCGATTTTGCAAATGTTTCCCCTTTCCTCAATGCGGCATTGACTGGCCCTGCAAAGCATTTGGCAGTGGCCTGGGTGGTGTGTGCTGTGCTCCTTGATGTTACCTCATCAAAGAGCAGCTGAAAATGATATTTCCAGCCAGACGGTTTTTGAGAGTGGCCGGTGAACTCGCTCTGCCCTGTGCCCTCCACCTGGTGATTAGAGAGGCTTCCTGTATGCCAGTCCAGTGATAAATTTAGGATTGCGACATGCTGACCCAAAAAAACCAAAACAAAACAGTAAAATCATGACAGGCTATTTTTGGTTTCAAAAGAAACTCCTGTCGCTGGGTCTTTTTGAGCCCTCACCTCCATGTACAGCTGCAGAGGAGAAGGAAAACAGGATGCAGGGCTGTAGAGCTGGAGGAATGGAGTGTAAATCAAAGGAGACAAGCTGGTCCCTGTGTGGTGCCTGGGTTAGACCCCAGCCTTTGGGCAAGGTGAGCATTTGTCGCTTGCTGGGGACTCTCCCAGTAACAGCTTTGCCCAGCTGCCTGAACCTTTACACTGGGCCATAGCTGCATCTCACTTTTTCCTCCCACTGTGTCACCTCCTTCCCTTGTGCTGACAAGTGATTTAGACAGCCTGCCCTGCTGGCCCTGCATTTGAAATGTAAATCAAACATGGGACATAAAGCTGGGTTTCAAAGTTGACTATTAACTAGGGCGGAAGGGGTGGCGTAGCAAAAACAAACAGTTCCAAGTTCAAGTCTAAACCATGAGAGCAGCCTGAAAACCCTTCCTGGTCTCCCACTGCCAGCCAGCACGAGGGTGAGCACTCTCCCTGGGGCAGAACGTGCTTGGTGGCTGCCTGGGCTCCTATCCCAGGTGCCTAGACTCCAAATCAAGTCTGACAACTGACTTCAAAGGGAGGAAGTGCTGGGATGCTATGGCTGGCATTGCACATCAATATGCAGTGGCTTTAGTCACAGCATCACAGAAACATCTGGGTCAAAAGGAACCTTTAAATGTTGCCTAGTTCAGGGCTCCTTGCAGCTCCTGATGCTGGAAGTTTTGACATTGAGCTCTGCAGCTGGCTGGTCCAATAGCTCACACCCCAGAACACTTCACCAGGCCCTACCTTGGAAAAGCTGGTGTTTGAAAGCAGCATCTCCTCAGCTTCCACCAGGAGAGTTAATGGCCAGCTGTACCTCACAAGGTGTGGAGATCCCCTGAACCTGGAGGCACATCTTCTATCTTACTGCTTTCAAAACCAGTGGAAGTTTTGCCCCAAAACTATTGGAGGCCCAAAGCAAATCAGTATGAAGGTGGTTTTTAGCAAGTAGAGTGTACTTTTACCATTACAGAATGTAGTTTAATATTTATTTACCTGTCACCCCAAATAATTCTGGTGGGGGGACCAGCAGCAGCACTCATTTTCTCTTAAATTATTTCTACTCACTTAGAAATTTGTCTCTGACAATTCTGTAGTGTCACCATTAAGGTCCAACTTGGAACTCAGAGACATGAGTAATTGGTAATACAGAGGTGTGAAGCAGTGCTGCTAAGGACACTCATCCTGGTGCATAGCAGTTCCCTAGACTTGGCCTGGTCAGCATCAAATCCTGCCTGGATAGGAGGTGAGATTTCTTTGCTCTCAAGGGCAATCCAGCAAGAAAGAAAATCCTCACCTTTTTCTGAATTCCTTAAGGCAGTGTTTTTAGTGCAAATTTTCTGCCAGTGAGAGATGGTGAGAAGAGCAGCTGTGAAAAGTGATCTCCAGCAAGCAGTGATGGTCCCAGTGGTGCTGGGCACCAAGCTGGCTGAGCAGGCTGGCTGGCTGATCCAGCCTTCAAACACACCACTCTGATAGATGGGTCATGGCCCCTGGTAGACAGGATGGTGTCCTGGACTCCAGGGAGCACCTCTGACTGTCAGCCACAGCAACCTTGGGCACATCATGGCATCTTTCTGCCCCTCAGTGATCCTATTTGTGGAGTGACAACACTTAACTGCTGTTGAAGACTTATTTTGGGGAGGGAAGCAGTGCTGTGGCACTGCTGAGAGATGTTTCCCCACCTCAATTCTGCGTTTCTGTCCCCAGGGCTGTGCTGGCAGCTCTGTGTGCACAAGAGGCTGTTCCACCCCAGGGAGCAGCTCCACCCCAGGGCTCTCTGAAGGCAGGGAGCACCAAGTGCAGTTTCACATGAGCTGCTAACCAACATCCCTGCTAGTAACATTCCTGTGTTGATAGCTTGGACTGTTTTCAAACAAGCTTTGTCATCTCCTCCAATATGGGAAAGCATTGTCTGAAGCCATACAGGATTATAGCTGTCCTAGTCTTCCTGTAAATAATGTGTCACTGCAGTGAAGGGAACTGCTCTGCTCCTCATTAGGCAGCATTGCAGGGCACGCTGAAGCCAATTTACCAGAGCAGCAGTGAGGATATCATCTCACCATCTCTATTTCCATTAAACAACTGGATCTAAGTCTCTTTTATTTTTAGGCTAACCATGCTGAGCTTTCAAATTGCCTTGATGATAATGTAGCTTTTAACTGATTTGTCGTGGCTGGTTGTTTTGCACATGAAAGTTGCTAGTAGCTGATTAGGAAAAAAAAATCCACCATTGCTTCTTCTATTGCTCAGGAAATTGCAATCCTCAATCTGCAGCTTGAAAAGCATGTTGCCATGGAAATGATGCTTATGCTGTCGTAAATAAAAGTATTCCAGGGTCACCAGGGTCTGCGGCATAAACAAGGGCACAAACACTGCCTGGAAAAGTGCCAGAGTGGTTTAAACATATAGGAAGATAATTTTAATGGTATTTTGCTTTTGCTGTTATCATCAGAAGGACTGATGAAGGTTAACACATAGCTATGACCTTGGCACAAAAGCAAAGCAGAAAAAGTGTTGGCTCCTGGGATTAATAAGAGTAGAGAAAACCATATCACAGCTCTCCTGACCAGTGTTTCCCAGCTCAGTCAGAGCAGTGTTCTTTTCCCAGTGTGTCTCTCTCACACATTCAGCAGTGATATCTCATTGTTTGTTCACTCCAGGGCAGTTTTATTGGATTCATGAGCACAGCACACAAGAGTTCAGCAATATCAGTTGATGATGTGAAATGCTGTGTCATGGACTACCTGCTGATACAGTGAATATTCTCTGATTCTCTGGCTACATCCCACCTACAGCCCAGGAAAACATGGGAAATTAGACTTTTCCTTGGAGGGGAGACACTTCTGAACAAGTTTCCAGCTGAGGGAAAGAGCCCACGTGCCTTTCACTGGTCCTGTGCGAGGGCAGTGGGAAACTCCCTGCAGGACCAGGAGCCACCATGGACACAGCTCCAAAGGAGAAATCCAGAGGCCAGCAACAGAGAGGGTTTGGGATGTGTTGGTTCATGTGAGTGTTCAGGAGGAAAGCAGGCAGTTACTGTTTCTGGTGGGTTCTTAACTGTTCAATGGACTGCTCAATGGCATTAAATGGGCCATACCCTGAAGCTGCCTTGGGCAGTATCAGATCAAGGATACACACTTTTCTCTTTGTGTTTTTAATACCCACACAGGCATTTCGAGCACAGGCAGTCACTTTAAATAAAACTACAAGAGATTGCAAATGCCACAGCTTGCTTATTTACTTACTGTCTCTTAGTCTGCCCAAAATGTGGAAATAATGTTTCCAGAGATGCTGGAATTCATGTGCCTGTTGAGAATCCTGGCTCCTGTCCTGGATGATATTGCATATTCAAGGGATGATTCACTCACTCCTGAGAGGGAGGAAGGACTGTACCAGCTGTACCACCTCTCCATGGCTGACTGACAGCCTGGTGATGTTTCCACAAGGAAGCCTCATGCCTCCAGGTTAAGCCAGCAATTATGGAACAAACAGAAGAGAAGTGAAATGCAGAGATGAATCACTGAGAGACCAAACAAAAGAGAATTGGAAAGGTGATGCCAAAGCCAGCATCACAAAACAAAAACAAAATCATCATTTGTCTAAGCCCAAAATGTCTAGAGAGGATTCTTCATTTCTTTTTTGTGTAAATCAACAATGTACTTTTACCATTTGGGAGGGACCAGGTCAGCTTTTCAGGCTTTCTCACCTCACTCCTGTGAGAGGGTGGTAAAACCTACAGTCAGCAGCCCTCGGTTAAAATCAAGCAAGACCCAACCCAAATACTCTTGACTGCTCCACAAACTGACTCAAAAGTTCAAGAAATAGGTTTTCCTCTTTTGTACTCCAGTTTTTAAAAACACTTTCATCCCTGTTGGGGCAGGAATTGTGTAGGATACGGGGCTGATACCATGTGCATTACACACCTCACCATGGATTTATCACAGAAGGGCTGGCCAGGCCTTCGAAGGCAGCTGACAGCTCCCAGCTGGCCAGGAACTCACTCGTGTGGCCTCTGCAGCTTCCTAAAGGGAACAGGGTGGAAAACCTGGGCTCAAAGGTTGCCCAGAATGACTAAGAGAGGAAAAATCCCTCCTGCCACTCCTGTGCTAATCAAAGGGGTGTGGAGAAGTTTCAATTCCTCACTGCCAAAGAGGA
>VZTT01076623.1:5345-27240 GCA_013400855.1 Buphagus erythrorhynchus | reverse complement strand
CAAAACACGGTTCTCTATGGCTTGAGGGTCACTCAGAATCTTTTCCCACAGTTCTATTTAGCTAATGAAGTCATACAAGCCCTGCACAAAGTGGCACTGGTGACCCCTGAGTCTCTGGATGCCAAACTTTAAAGGTAACATGATAATGGTTTTAGATTTAAAAACAAAGGAAGTCTATGTACAACCACATAGTCAGGAGAATGACAAACAAAGATGCTATAGAATGGAAATAGATAATTTCAGGCAAGGAGAATGTAAAGTAATTGCTCCTGCCAGTTCCACTGCTCATTACCATGCAGGTTTGGCTTTCTGTTCTCCCTCTCTGCTTTTCCACCTTTTGTACCCAATAAAGAGATTTGTTTTGTAACATGGAGCAAATACACATAAACAAAGTTACTAATTCCCCAAGGTTTTCACATACAAACACCCAACTATCCTCGTTGAGGAGGGGAGACATGGTGTCCTTCAGCATTTGAAACCTCAGCATAAGATACTCTAAAAAGATCTCATTAAACATGTATTTTGTCTCCCTGTCTGTGTGATAAATATGTCTTTCTTTTACTTAACATTTCTCTCTTTCTCTTTTTCTCTTCCTTCCTTGNCTTCCTTTCTTTCTTCCTTTCTTCCTTTCTTTCCTTTCTTTCTTTTCTTTCTTTCTTTCCTTTCTTTCTTCCTTTCTTTCTTCCTTTATTTCCTTTCTTTCTTTTCTTTCTTTCTCCCTCTCCTGCTCACTTTTTGTTTTGGTGTGAACTTTGCAAATAAGTATGGGAAAAAAATTCATGATTCTCATGTGTTTATCACCAATTTTTTTTCAACTTGAAAATGTGTAAAATCTTTGACTGCAAAATTGACTGTGAAAAAATTTTTTAATGTAAAAAAGACCAGTTCCCTTGAATTCAGAATATTTTCAGAAGAACATATTTCTCATGTATATCAGAGGATTAGAAAGATAGGAAATCCAACATCAGTTTCATGAGTTTGCTGTTATAAGAGTATAATTAAGAAATGAAAATACACTAAACTCCAAAATATGGTAATTGTATTGGTTTTACATTTTGGTTTCAGATAAGCATTTTTGCAAAACAGTATAAGATAAAGAAAATAAAATTGTTTATCTGCTTTTGGAAAGTGCAGTATCTTAAGCTTTTAAATCACAAGTAAAATGCACTTTTCCCACAAAAGCTATGTACCTTATTCTTTTAATATATTTATTTCCAGAGCTCTCTTAGCAAGAAATTGTGATGCCCATCTTACATCTGCAGGCCTGAGAGGTGGAAGTTCTCCTGCAGCTCCTCACTGGTGCAGAACCACACAGCTGAGCCCTGTGCCTTGGCCCTGAGGCTGTGGTGCAACCTGACTCATGTCCACATGCCTAACTCTCCCTCCCAAAAAAACCCCAACAGGCTGGCTGCATCCAGACAGCCTATTGAGAGCAATGCTTTTCTTGTGCTATCATCCAGATTATGTCTGAACATTCCCTGGGAGAGTTTTAGCTGTCCCAGCCCGGGTCAGTGCCATGGAGAATGGTGATGGAGGGATGGACCAGACCACAGCCCTTCACTCCATCCTGGGCCCCGTGGTTCCATGGCACAGCCACAGGGACCCCCAGAGAGAGCAGAGTTTGGTGGTTTAACACCTAAAACTGTTATTCCAAACTCTGAATGAACCAGCAGACCTTTCTTCCTACATATTTGTTTAGCCTGGAGAAAGGGAAGCTCTGGGAGATTTTATTGCTCTCTTCAACTACCTGAAAGGAGGTTTTAGCCAGGTAAGGGTTGGTCTCTTCTCACAGACAATCAGCGACAGGACAAGGGGAAATAGCCTGAGTTTGTGCTGGAGACGTTCAGTTTGGATATTTGGAAAAGTATTGTCACCCTTTCTTCACTTAAAAGCATTGGAACAGGCTGACAAGTGAAGTGGTGGAGTCACCAATTCTGGAAGTGTTCAGGAAATGACTGGACACAGCACTTGGTGTGTGGTTTAGTTGATATGGTGGTGTTCAGTCAAAGTCTGGACTTGATGATCTTGGAGGTCCCTTCCAACCTCTGTGATTCAATAATTCCAATTTTCATGCAAACAGAAGCTGACTTTTGCAGAGCTGATCCAGTCCTGTGCCAAGTGTTTGTAAAAGGAAAGCCCCACCTGGCTGCACATGAGCCCACCCCAGTTCAGAAGTGATGTGGGCCTGTGCAGCTGTGCAGTTTCTCCAGCTCACACATCTGTACAGCTTTCCCAGACCACAGCTGGTGTCCACCTGGCCAGCTCTCAGCAGGAGGAGAAAAGATCCCATCTGTCCATATTCATCTTTGGAGACCCTGCTATGATTTGAGGTCTGTTTCTAGCATAGCTCAGCTTTCTGTTGTTCCCTACTTTGGAGTTATGGTGGAAAACACAGTTGTAGAAATTGTGGTCCTCAATCACATATACCTATTAATATATAAATGCTAAAATAAATCTGTGTTGCTATAAATAAAGAGTTATTTTCACAAGACACATGAGCAGTGTTTCACTCAAAATCTACAATCTGAAAGGACACATTTTCTCTTAATAAGATATGTGGTGGGTTTCCTGTATGTGACATTGAAAATAGTGAATGTTTCCCAATGGACCATTTAACTACAATAAATCCAGACTTGTTCCTTTTAAAGAAACGTTGTCAGCAGCAAATTGTTTCACAGTTGTTCTAAGGTCATGCTTTCTAAACCCACTTACTTCCCACAGTATTTACGGCACCACTATTTAATATACTTAAAATGTGATTGATTGTACGTGTGTGTGTGGGCATGTATGTGATTATTTTTATTAAACAAAATAGTTCTTTTGCCATCTTATCAGAAATTGCAGAAAGAACTGAATGAAAATGAACTGAATTAATAACAAATTGAAGGAGGATTGTACAACACCAGGATTGCTGCTAAAGGTGAGATGAACTTGAACTGGAATGTTTCTCAAAACCACTTATTTTTGGAATGCATTTGGTCTCAGACCCATCTTTTTTCAGGGGCATAGTAGATTAAAAAATCACCAATGTCTACCCATCCATGGTAGACAAAGAGGTAAATGGAAAAAACTCCCCTCTGTGAAGAAAAAGAGGTAATTTGGACTAGGAAGTGCTTGTGACTGACTTCTATAACAGCACCCAAACCATAGCCCTGAGTTTTTGGTTGAAATAGAAACCATAAGCTCTTATCACCACAGCAAAATGAATGTTGGTGCCAATTGGTGCCCTGGGTACACTGCTCTGAAACTCTTCATTCTTCTATTTCCCATCTTTACTCACATACAAGGCCAAAATTGTCCTAGTCCTTACTCTGCCAAGCATCTTATCAATCCAAAGGAGCTATTTGCTTTCCTGAGTTTAAATAAATTTTTTTCAAAGGACTTTATGAATGTGCACTGGACACAAATAACAAATATTTACATATGCAATAAAGTGGAACAAATTTACCATGCAAATTCAGCTACCTGCCTCCAGAGTATCCAAAATTTTCATCACTGCTATAAAGTCTTAGGTACTGAACAACTTAAATATCCATTTCACGGGGTAAGAGAATTAGCCTCTCTCTTTGGTTAAATCTAGGGCTAAAATAATGTAAATTGGGTCACACCCAGCTTTAAACTAATGATGCATTAGGATTATTTGAGAGTTGCTAGACACCTTTGGACATGAGATACTTAAGCAAAATGGCTTATTTGGTGCCCTGTGAATCTTGAGTGCACTTGGAAAATCTCTGCCTGTCTGTGTGCACTGGACTGGGGAACCTGCAGCTCTACCCACCCTGAGCCTGCAAATCCTTACTCTGCCACAGAGCTCACGAGCTGTTCCCAGGCACATAAGGAGTACTCAGGTGAGACAAGCAACAAGTCCAGACCTCTTCTATCCCACTAAATTAACTTGGGTTTATTGTTGCCTCATTCCTCACACTCCCAGGCCAGCCCCCACTTGTCCATTTAATATCCACTGTTGCATCCTGTCTGGCATAGAGATGGTAAAGCTGCCAGCTCGGGGACTGTCTTCTCTCACTTGTTTATGGCATCCCCTTCCTAGTGGGACTCTGACTCTCCACTGGATTTCCCAGCCTCCTCTGCATTAAAATGAGAAATAACAAAGTACATCAAGATTTTACACTATTAACCTCTCAGTCCTCAGTAGGCAGGAGAAGCACGCAACCCTTCACAACCTGGCTTTATTATTGTTTCTAGTACTTTTGCAACTACAGGCCACCAACTAGACTGAATCTACTGCCATCTACCACAACCCAAATTAATCCTAGCCAATGCTTTTTGAGCCAAGCTGCAAGTTAAAATAACACAGCCTCACACATGCAATGGTCTTGCTGTATAACCTCACCTTTCAGCTGGTTGTGAGCAACACTTCAAATAATGGTCACAGTATTGGTTTTTTAGAGAGAAATCTGGGGAAAGGTAATCAAGCATTGTGCAAGGGAATATAACAATCATATATATCCCATGTTAACAGAAAACAAATATATGACTGGCTGGCACCTCCTTTGATCAGACTCCCAGAGAAGGAAGCAGACTTTTTTTTTATTACTAGCTGTCAGGGATAGAGCTCCCATTGTGATAGGCACTATATGAATGCAAAATGAGATGCTATTCCCTCCTCGCCCAAGAGCTGGCAATCTTTGGGCATAGACACATTGCCTGGTCACACAGGAATCTGTGCCAAAGCTTTCAACTCATAAGACCACACACCTTCTCTCATATAAAATCTGTAATAATGTCTATATTATTAAAAATGGACTTTTGCCATAAAACAAACCCAGCACATTAAGCAAGCTTGTGTGAGGAGAGCAGCTTGCTGCATGACCTCAAAAGCTTGTGATGCCAGCTGCAACTATAAGCTATCTTTTTCTGCTCAACAGCTCACTAATAATTCAGACAACCCTTGTTCTCGCTAAATTATTTTTGTGAGCTGAACTGGGAGAGCACTTGCAAGAGGAGAGCATTTTGTTAGAGTTTTCAATGCTGCTCTGAATGTGACTGGCAGCATGTTCTGGCAGACCTCCATTTGGACGGCACAATGGTGTCACTGCTAATAATAAAGAACGTGCAGACGTTTCATGAGCTCTAAAGCATTGCTTTGCTGCAGACTTCAGGGCCCTCTTGTTTCTTGGAAGTGTTAATAAGTATGATGGAAGAGAAATAGGCTTTATAAAAGGGAACTTCTAATGCTGGATAATCTGGTGGGATGAATGTTGTTTTTTTTAGAGAGGATTCTAATGTAGTTTGCTTGCAAATACCTTGATTTTTGATAGACTTTGGACTGCTTTCTAATCATATGACTATCACGTGACAGGGTGACTATAGGAGTCATCACTTTTTGCTCTTCCTCTCTCTTGCTTTTTGACTGGTTTATTTAAAGGCTGTCTGGGTGTGTTTCTGGGTTGCCTGTTCTGGGTGGCCCTGCTTGAACAGGAGTGTTGGACAAGATGATCTCCAGAGGCCCACGTCAACCTTAGCCAATCTGTGTTTCTGTGAGAAAAAGAACAGTTCTCACTTGGTTCTGCAGCACACACAGCAGCTGAAACAAGTCAAGCCAACGGCCATACACTCATTCATTTAGGTTGTTAAGATATTGAGTTTATTTTGGGATGCAGTTAATCAGTGTCATCTGCTTTGACCCTTCTTTGAGAGGAGGGTAAGTTCAAACCTCCAGCAGCTCTTTTCAATCTAAATAATTATATCATACTAAAAGTATGACTTTATCCCGAAGTAAGATTCTCTGGCTCATCTTCTGGAGTCCTTCTGTATCCCACCCTCTCATTTTTATTAAACTTTTTTGTCTGAAGAGAGATCTGTTCATTACATTCAGGTAGTCTGGATTAACTCACCTGAATAAGGGAGAATGAAGAAAGAGATCAAATTCCTGAGAGACTTGAATATATTCTCAGAAGAACTGATGACCAGGTTTTTAGATATATTTAAAGTCCAAGGACCATTAAAATATTAACTGAAACTCACCCCTTTCCTTCATCCACTTCCCTTTAAAATACAGCTTCAAATGTCAGTGTTTTGCTTATGTTATTTATGCTTTTTCCAAAGTAAATACAAAGTTATACATTTTGCAGCTGAATTTATATAAGGGTAGCTCTGTGATTTTGAAATGCTACATTTACCCAAAAATATTTTCTCTTCTGACCTGGCCCAAAAAATTAATCAGTATTAAGCAGCAGTAGCTATATTTTAATGATCCTTCAGGTAACATTCAGGAACAGTGTTTTAGTGGTGTGTGTTTATCCATGTCCTTCAGTCTTTTTAAAGTCAATGGTGAAGAAGCTATGCTGTAATAAAACAGAGCTTGGGGATCTCATTAGGAGCTTTTAGTCTGATGGTAACATTACTTCTTTATCACTAATATGTATTCCAATAAAGGCACAATACATGAAAAGTAAACACACCTTGCCAGTATGTAAGGTGATCTAAAAGTAATGCATTTCCAAGCAAGATTCTGATGATACCCTCACTCAGATAAAACCTTATGCTCTCACGTGTATTCAGACTCAAGCTCCCACTGTTAATTCAAGCCTCTATATTCTCTTCTTTTAACTAGCACTTATATCTGACAGCTGTAAAGGCTTTCAGCCATAATAAATCTCTCCCTGACTTCCCAAAGCAAACAGTGTTGAAGTGAGTGATCCCTCCAATAACATTTTGTCAGCTCAAATCACCACTGTGTTGTGAGTTAATCAGACAGTCTATGCTGACTGTTTGCTTCCCAGATTTCTTATGGTACTTATTTCCTACATTTGCTCTGATCCTGGTATGCTGTCAATCCAAAAAGGTATTTTGCTGCAGCTATACCTGTTGATTAGATGAATTGCTGTGCTACTTTTAATTTTGACTATTTCATCAGATCTAGGTGCTTTTATTCTCCCCAAAGGCATTAGGTGAGTTACTAGATCTCATTGCAGAGAACCTAGCCATACAGCAGGAAAAGAAAATAAAACAAAAACCCCAGATCATTTCAGTAAAGTCCATTTCACTGTTCAGAACTGTTCTACTATGCCTTTAACTAAAATTCAGTGAAAAAAAATCAGGTCCCTGGGTTCCTGTTAGCACTGCAGTATGTTTGACTATTCAGCACATCTTAAGTTCTTCAGTATGATATTAAGACATAAGAAATGGGAAAAAATTAGAGAAATGGAAACCAGGCAATACTTGGATCTGGACACCCCAAACTAGTCACAGGCTTGAGGAAGACATTTCCTGATGAATTAGTAAGGCAAACCTTTAACTACATCAACAAATAAATGGGTGGAAAAACTTTTGGTATCCTCATTCTCAANACCAACAAATAAATGGGTGGAAAGACTTTTGGTATCCTCATTCTCAACTATTCTGCTGGCAAATTATATAAAAAAAAATATCTAATGAGTTGGTAAGGTTTTGGCTCTTGCTATTGCCAGTGTTTTTTCTCAATTCTGTTTTGCTCACGCATGCAACCTCATGCACATTCACATCTTCAATCTACTTATTTGCTTTCAATATATCTCACAGTGATGAGCTAGTGAACAGAACAGGTGGAATTTTCCAGATGTCAGGTGGGTTTGTGCTGCTTAGAAAAAGCATTTACCATTTCAAGGGTAAAAGAGCTCGTGTTGATTGCTTTGAACACTCGTGCCTCCTTTTCATAAGAAAGCAAATTCAAAAATGGTTGCCTTTGGCAGGTAAAGTTACTGTTTTGCTTCAGGCAAGACAGAGGGGAAAAACCTGCACTGGTTAATTTTTTATAAGACAAAACATTCAAAGTAGAGAAAGTGGTTTTGATCAATGACGGGAGGCTGCCTATAAAAACTGTCAAGTTCAGTCCAATATTTTAATTAAAATATATTTTCTTTATGGCAAAGAAGTTATGGAAATACATAGGAACTGGGATTTTCCTCGGCTGCAATATCTCTCAGATCTATTTCTCTTTCTCAGGTAAATGAAGTATTGTCATGCATTTGCCCCAGGCTTGAATTCATTATTTTCATAAGCAAGTAGTATTTTTTCCCCCAGTGTGATCCCAGTAATGAACTTTTCCCCCCAGACAACAAACCAGAAATGCATTCATTTTATTTGCTTGTTTATTTGCTTCAAAGACATTGAGTTGGGGATGAATTATTCCTTGTTTTCCATGAGCCTGCAGAAACAGGATTTTTTTTTACTAGTTATGTATTGGTTATGAAATGGGTTTTTTCAATCTCTAAAAAAACCACTGGACAGGTTGCAACCACAAATGAGTCTCCCACATCTCAAAAAAAAAGAAAAAGAAAAAGAAAAAAGAAAAAGAAAAAAGAAAAAAAGAAAAAAAAGAAAAAGAAAAAGAAAAAGAAAAAGAAAAAGAAAAAGAAAAAAAGAAAAAAAAAAGGAAAAAAAAAAAAAAAAAAAAAAAAAAAAAAAAAAAAAAAGAAAGAGGGAAGGGAATTACTTTTAAAAGATTCCTTTCCTGGGCCTCCGTTTGGTCTCATGGGAAAATAATTTGTGTCACCTTAATGGTCAGACATTGCTTTATCACCCATTGCACAATTTCAGATTGAGGAAAAGGTGTGCTAAATTCCATCCCCACCCACCCTTCTCTAGCCCAGGGGGGAACTGATGCTCACAGAGCAAGAAAGGGCAAACCAGGCTCTGGCTAAGACCTGCAGGGTTCTGCAGTCCACAATCAGCAGAGCTGGGTCTCTGCTGTGATTGCAGAGGCCAGCCTAAGGAAACAGCCTAGGGAAGGACAATTCAGACTGTACCATTAATTTAGGCTCTGTTTTCTCTTTCTAGGGAAAGTATCAGGGCAATCCATGACTCTGCTCTCATTGCAGCTAAAAGCAAAGTACATGAATGGTTAACACAGGATAATGTGATTAAATTCCCATAACACAATTAAATTTTCCCTTTTCTTGGATGAAATATTAGCTTGAAGGAAAACGTGGAGAAATGCACCTGCCTGTCTCAGAACTTGCATCTAACCTTGGAAAATGTTCTTGGGTGTCTCTGCTTGATCTTGACAAAATAATTTAATGCCTGGTCTCAGGGCTATTCACTCCTCAAGCACTTTGAAAGATGTGATTGGGAATAATGGACTGCACAAAGTGGCTGTGATCTTGTGCTCATCCTAAAATGTTTCCTGACTTGACATCATTGGGAAAGGCTTCTTCAGCTAGCTGGTCCACTGGTTTGCTCTGAGGGGACACTTCTGTTCATAATCAGTCTGCTGACTGTTAATTACCATAATATTTTATAACTCAGGGTGAATATGAGGGCTCTGATTCTTGTCATTTTGGGTGTATGTAGTTTGTAGTTTGATTGGAAACTCCGGAATGAGCAAGATAATATTTTTCCTACTGCAAAAGGATTTCATCTAATTTTAGTGAAAAAGAGTACAGCAGCATTATATTAGCCAGATGATGAGCCAGGACTCCATGATTTTTCTATTATTTTCTGTTTTTGTTTAGCTGTGGCAGATGTCAGGTACCTGGAGACTGCAAAAAAGTACATTTGGCAAAACAGATGCAATGACATGAGAAAAATCACAAAATTCCTTTTTTTTTTTACTCCTTCTTAGGATGCAAGCTAAAGAAAGTCTGTCCCTGGGACAGCTGCCACCAGTGGCAGTAATGAAATTTGTTCAGAGCAGCTTTAAAACCCAGCTGGGGAACTGACTGTGATTTTAACTAATGTTGATAAGCAGATAGAGTCAACTCCAGGAGTGCTCAGCTTTTAGGTAACACTGGCCCAAGATCTTCACAAGCAATTGGATTCAAGGGTTCAAGGAAATGTCTTGGTTTACAGTAAAACTAACAATGTGTCATCATAATGAAGGCTTACAAACTGTGGATTTCAGGATTTAGGCTCCTGTCCATCCTTTAGGGATGTGGCAGGGTGTAGGTTGCAGGAATCTACCTGCTTCCAGGTTTTCCCAGTCTCTTGGGAGCAGCATGGCAGTACTGACTTTGTCAGAGGCACAGTGCTGGAGGTGAGGGGTTCTCCCTGCCCATTTCATGTTACTAATGGAAACAAAGCTTTGCCAAATGAAAATATTGTTTTTACCCAGAGCTTTCAACCTTCTTGTGTTACAATTCTCTTTGCTGACTTGCACCAAACAACCATTACCCCCTGGGCCTGGAACGTGCTCTGTAATGAATGGTCTCCAGTGATGTTGCCATATGCAAAAAAAAGAACAGCACTGCTGACAGGGGGGGATATTTCACCTAACTTGTGATGGAAAAAGATTCCTTTATAGTAATGAAAAGAAATAATGCACTTTATATTGAACTGTTCACAATATCTACTTTTAGATCCACAGACTCAGAATCACAGACTGCTTTGGGCTTGAAAGAACTTTAAAATATAACCTAATCCACTCCCATGCCATGGGCAGGGACATCTTTCACTAAACCAGGTTACTCCAAGAACCATCCAACCTATCCTTGAAGACTTCCAAGGATGGGGCAGCCACAGCTTCTCTGGGCAACCTGTGCCAGGGCCTCAGCACTGTCTCAGTAAAGAATTCCTTCCTAATATCTAATCTAAACCTACTCTCTTGCATTTTAAAACTGCTGCCCCTTGTTATGTGTTAGTAAATAGTCTCTCTCTGTCTTTTTACAACCTTTTTAGGCATTGAAAGGACACAACAAGGTCTCTCCCCAGGGCCTTCTCTTCTCCAGGCTGAACAATTCCAAGTCTCTCAGCCTGTCTTTATAGAATAGGTGTTTCAGCCCTCAGACCATTTTTGTGGCCCTCATTTGGACTTGCTCTAACAAATCCTAATCTTTTTTGTGCTGAGGACCCCGTATTTGGACACAGAACTTCAGCAGGGATCTCACAAGGGCAGAGAATGGGGGCAGAATAATCTCCCTTGACCTGCTGGCCAAGCTTCTTGTGATGCAGCCCAGGATGCTTTTGGGGAAGAAGGGTCTTGTCCTCCCTGTTGGCCGTGATTCTGGACTACAAGCTCAGGTGGAAACATTAATATTTGTTTAGAAGAATCCCTCTCTGCTTGTATTGTACATTCTAAATAAACCTCATCATTTGTCAGGGTTTTCAGTGCTCATGGGACCCCTCAGAAATGCAAGTCTTGTTTTAAGCCCTCTGCTCTCTTTCTGTGCATGTACACGTGCTGAAGTTCACGTGTTAAAGCAGTCTGTGACACAAAGGTTTTACCTTCTAAATCAAGGTGGATGAAAGGCACACAGTTCTATGATCCCCATTTCACAGAGGTGGAAATGAGACTCTGGCAGATTTAGGGACTTGCCCAAGGCAAGACAGGAAACCTTTAGCATGACCAGGAATCAAACCCACATCTCTTCTGTTCTTAGCTAAGCAACTAGTGTTCCTCTAGGTAGAGAGCACAAATAAGATGGGAAGTGGTGCTTTGAAGCCCTTTTTCTCAAGATAACGTCACTGTTATTGTTATAATTTAGCAATAGATGTTATCAATATAAAGGTAAAGCCGGTTGCAATTTGAGTTTATCCTTTGTAATGACTCACTTCTTCCATACTGCCCACAAGAAGTGAACTAATAACCAGTTATTCCCCCTGGATTTCTCAGAATGAATTGTCTCTGTGTTACTTGCTTTTAAGCTACAGGACAGATTTCCAAGGCACCTCAGCAGAGTCATATGGTAATATCAAACCCCCCATTAGACCTCTTGGTGACCTCCTGATGGAAAGGAGGCTGCAGACACACGGCTAACATCACCATGGTGCTCCTAGATGGTCCATTACTCTGACAAAAGACAGTCTGCATTCAGAACTTATACACTCCTCACGTCCATAAAACATGTTGGATTCTTTAAGATTTGTCAGTTTTGGTGGATTAGAGCTTGCACAGTTAATTTGACTATAATTGATCATAAAATCATTGAATATCTTGAGTTGGAAGGGATAAGGAACATTGGAGCTGAACAGGGCAGCTCCAGAAATGCTACCAGGCACCTGAGAGAGCTGTCCAAATGCTTCTTGACCTCTGTGCTGTGGCCATTTCCCTGTTCCAGTGCCCAATCCCTCTCTGGTGATGAACCTTTTCCCAATATCCAGCCTAAACCTCCCTGACACCACTTCAGGCCTCTCCCTCTGGTGCTATCTCTGGTCACCAGTGAGACTTGCAGGTGCTCTACCTGCTGGAGCAGGATCTGAAAGGCAGACACTGGGGGTCCACAGGGGGTTTGGAACTGTCAGAAAAGGCACTACAGGTCACAGGAAACACATTCCTGAGCTCTTCTGAATGCACACCCATGAAGATCTAGAAAACTCCATAGTTATTATTGAGACAGTTTGATCTACTGGTCTACCCAGTTTAGCCCTTTTTTTTTTTTAAAGGTTGTTCCATTCTAGGTTGGGACGGTTTTTTCCTTATAGCCAGTTCTTTTACACAGAGTAAGCATTTAATTATTACCCCAAACTAGGTAGCTGCTGCTCTGGATAAAGAACTCAGTGCTTTGCTGAAACACTTAAAGTGATATCGGGTAACTAAACAATCTGTGTTTGGCTTTTCCCATTGAATAATTTGGTGTTTAGAACATACTTCGTTAAGTAACAAGCTTGGTTAACTAACACCTTTGCAAAATGTCACAAATAATGTTTGTTTCAGGGATTTTATATGGTTTTCCCCTGTAGTCTCTCTATATTTGCATATCTATTCCCCCCCACACCCCAGAATTTTAAAATCTCATTACTGAAAGTGCAACATTTTGCAGATCATCTCAGAGTTGCTGAAGATTTGTTCTGGTTTTTTTTTTCCCAGAGACTGGTAAAATCACACTGGCTCCAGAGGTTCAACTTTGTGCCCCTGCTAAGGGAGGTCATCAGTAGCATGGAGTCAGCTTTGGATATCTCCCAATCAGAAACAAATAAAAGTTGGCCCACTGGGACTTCAGCTAGGCTGTATCTGCCCTTCCAGTGAACAGTTAAGCTTTGTAGTGTGCCTGCTTGAGAAACAGCTGTTTGTCTAACCCCTGAACTGCTCAATACACTAATCTGAAGCATAACTTAACACTGTCTGAGCTTCTGAACGTGGTACCAATAACTGGTTAGCATAGATTTACCAGCCTTAAAAATAATAATTTCTGAGGTTCGTTTAAAAGATAATTTTCCTCCTGCCTAAGACTAATTAGAAGTGACAATATTTGCAGGAACATACCCAACAGAGAGCAGAGTTCATAGGGTTCTAAGCAGGATGCTCCCCCTCGAAACCTTCATGTTACTGTTTGTGCCTGGTGTTTGTGAGTCAGCCATAGAGGCAGACCCTGGTTTTTTGTTGGCTTTCTGTTTGGGGAATGTGGTTCAGCTGTGCATCACCACGTTGTCCCTCTGCCAGCTAAGAACAAAGATCCAGTCAGAAGGATGGGAAAAAGCATTACTATTCTGCATGAGGAGGAGCCAAGCCTTGATCAGATCTGGATGTCTTCAAGCTTCAAAGTCAGGAGACTCCTGGGTTCAGTGTGGGCTCATCTGTTTCTGAACCTGGATTTAAAGTCAAGGAGTCACTGGAACCACTGATCCCTGTGAGAGTGTAGGTCTAAAGAGAGGGAAGAAACAGACAAATAAAAAGGAGGAGAATGAATGTTTGTGAAAAACAGTGTCACACTTTTGGCTTTTGAAATGCTGAGTGATGCAAGATCCAATATTCTCCTCTCACTAACAGACACTCGGTCCTTGCTTCACTTCATGAGCATATACATATTTCATTCCCCAGATTGCCCCAGAGAAAAACAGAATTGTTCACTCTTCTAAGATTTTGGCTTCTGAGAGCCATTGTTTTGTTCCTCAGAATCTAGGTCATTAAATATCTGTCCAGACATAGCAGTGGAATTTTCCAGTAACTTGCACTCTTTAGGGTTTTGGTCCTGCCCTTTTAGTAGAGATCATTGAATCATAGAATAACAGAATGGTTTGGGTTGGAAGACACCTTAAAGACCATCTCATTCCACCTCCTGCCATGGGCAGGGACACCTTCCACTGTCCCAGGTTGCTCCAAGCCCTGTCCAGCCTGGCCTTGAACACTTCCAGGGATGGGGCAGCCACAGCTTCCCTGGGAAACCTGTGCCAGGGCCTCACCAGTAAAGATTTTTTTCCTAATATCTAATTCAAACCTGCTCTCTTTCACTTTAAAACCATTCACTCTTTTCCTACCACTATATATGCTTGCAGAAAGACTTTTTATTTTTTCCATCTTTCTTGTGGGCTCCATTCATGAAATGGAAGGCCAAAATTAGGCTGCCCTGAAGCCTTTTCTTCTCCAGCCTGAACAATCCCAATTCTCTCAGTTTTTAAATAGGTGGCTTCAGGCTGAGGTAAACCCAGGGTGTTTATTGCCCCACTCCACATAACATGTAAGGGTCTATTTAGCAAGAGGAGCTATTTCTTGTAGATACTGACAAATGAATCACGTGATGCCATGAAACCTCATAAGGTGTTCTATCTGTCCAAGTGAAAAAAGGCAATGTGGAAATTCTGGAACCAATCCTTAAGTGTTATGGCCTCACAAGGTTCTGCTCTTGGTCTTGCAGATTTTCTAGAGTCCATTGTTTCCATGGATTATAACAAAAGCTGGTCCTACTGCAGACCACCTGTGTTTCAGCCAAACTCCTTCTCTATGTGTTTTCCTTTTCCTAAAGCTCTGACTCCAACAATCAAGGTGTTATGAGAGATAATTGAATTTGCCTTAAAAATGAGTGCAAACAGAGCTGTCATAATTTTGCAGTCAGAGAGAAATCTTGAAAATTTCGCCTAGAACTCAGTGTATGCTTGAGCAGTGCTGAAGCCTGCAAAGAGATTAAATCTCATGTTTTTCTTGAATTAACATCACTGTTGAAATAATGGCGTTTGCAGCTCAGGGAGTGCAAGAGTTAACAGGCAATGACAGAACTCTGGGATCTTGGCAAGTTGTGGATTGTGTGACGAACACAATCCCTGTTGCAAGGAGTTTAGAGTATAAAAAAAGGTGGGAAAAGATGGACATGGACAAGCCAACAAGGAATATGATGATATTATCCTTTTTCACCAGATTACTGATTT
This sequence comes from Buphagus erythrorhynchus, assembly GCA_013400855.1. NCBI lineage: Eukaryota > Metazoa > Chordata > Aves > Passeriformes > Sturnidae > Buphagus > Buphagus erythrorhynchus. The sequence continues at coordinate 12,225 of VZTT01076623.1, read as the reverse complement.
ACTGACAGAACAGGCCTGAATCTTAATGAGGGATTTAATCAGAGAAGGATGTAATTTTTCAGCTGAAACCCCTTCGGTGAAACTCTAGGTTTGACAACATCTATTTTGCCTGCGAATTTCTGTCAGATGAGCTAATTTATTCATTAAACATAGCTGAAAATATCTTGGAAAAATAACATATTTTAACATTTTATGATTAACTGTAGTGAATTTTTAGCTAAAATTGTTTTAATAAATTACTTAAACAATTAGAAATTATATTAAAGCTTAGTGAAGCATTTGATCTTAATCAGTGTTAGGCTGTGATATATTTATTTTCTGTCATTCCTTTGCCTGAATATCCCAACATTTATGTTCATGCTGAGCTTGATGATGATGATAAAAAGATTATGAAGAATTAACAGGAAAGCATAAAATTTCGCATTTTTACAGCAGTTTGTCTCTTAACTGAGGGGAAGATGTTTGAGAAGGCAAATGAGGCAGGTGAACTGTGCATGTACCAAGGGGCAGATGAAGAGTCTTGGGGACCAAGGCAGAGAGGGCATTTAGCATGTTCATAGTAGGAAAATAGGAAAAGAGATAATGCTTTGAAACTTAAAGAGGGCAGATTTAGACTATATGGAAGGAAGAAAATTAATTTTGATAGTGGTGAAACATTGGCACAAGTTGCCCAGAGAGTTGGTGAATGCCTCATCCCTGGAAACGTGCAAAGTCAGCTTGGACAGGGCTCTGAGCAGCCTGATCTGACTGAAGGTGTCCCAGGTCATTGCAAGATGCACTAGATGACCTTTAAGGGTTCTTTCAAACCCAAATAGCTCAACGATCCCTTTTTACACAGGCCTGTTTTGTCCCTTCACTAGTCAGGTGTAGATCATGAGGAAGGCAGGAAGTGACAGGAAATCACCTGTCCCAACTACAGTTACAGTAGCCCTGTTACCCCGGGTTCACTGTGGCTGTCTCTCACCACCTGTCCTAATACCCTTTGTTTTCTGGACAGTGCTAAGGCAGGAGATAAACCCTCTCATTTGCTGCTGGAAGGCATGGAGTGAAATGCAGGACTCATCCCCTTGCCTGCAGTATCCCAGCCCTATCTAGGGCAGAACTGTGGCTCCCCTGTACATCCCATGGGAACAGGCACAACCGTAATCCCCCCACTCACAAAGCCAGCAGCCCCCCAAGGCTGATTCTGCCAGCTGTGCCGGTTATTGGATGGTGAGGGGAGGGGATAAATACCTGGAGAGAGAAGATGCTTTGCTGTGAAATACCTGAGGATGCTGTCACACTGCAGAGTGTCTGCAGCGCCCAGCTCTGCGTGGGGACAGCGGTGTGGGGCTGTCACCGGCGCTCCTGCGGCTCCCACACCTACTGAGCCTGACAGAGATGTTTAGCCAAAGTGCATCACATTCCCTGCTGCCCTCATTCTGCTTAATCTGCATTCTTGCAGCTCAGTAATCCTCATGGGGGACTTCCTATAAATAGTGCTTTGGCAATTAAACCCACTTTCCTTGCAAACTAAGCTTTAATTGCTATTGGCAGGTAGCTTGCCTGAGTATCTCCTATGGAGGAACCAGAGGATGAAACACGTTTTAAATAATGAGGGTTTATCTTTGTGAAGAAAGGAAAGTTTATCTTAAATGCTAATGCTATTATCTAATCGAGCATCTAATGTTTTTCCATGCAGTTTGCCCCTCTGAGAGCACCACGGAGCAGAAATATGAGCTGTAAAAATCCTGCTGTGCTCATGGAAATGTCTAAATTTCTCTTGCACATTTTCAGGGAAACCAGGTCAAAGATTACACCTCTGCAGTGTTTTTTTGGCAACACGCATTCATTATTTTTAATGCATTTCGCTCAGATTTCAATCAGAATTATATTCAAAGAAAACAACAAATCCCAATAAAAGAATGGCCCCTTTGCCCTCAGAAAACAGGTGAGTACACATCCAGGTCAATCCACTGGCCAGCTCTCATGTGCAGAGGAGATGGGGTCATCTGTTTCAGAAGCAGGTTTAGCTATTCTGCCTCCAGTTTCACGAGCACTTCACATTCTTAAATGACACCTGGAAATCCGAACAGGCACAGTGGAGCCTATCATAAAGGGAAAGAGGGATTTGGGCTATTTGGAAGTAAATCCTGAGATTATTTTTACATGAACCTGTAAGAATGATATTGGTATGCATGTACGTGTGCATAAACCAGCTGCTGCTCCTGCCTCCTTACATGCTGAGTGTGCTTTGCTTCAAATCAATTCTGGGGGAGCAGAAGCAATCCAGATATGCACAGAAAACCAAGGCTTTTCAAAGCTAAATGTGGCATCTGATTATGTGAGGTTTAAATAAAACCACAGATGATACAGTCCTGTATCATACATTGTTCCCAATATGGGTCAAATTCTTTAAGGTGGTGAAGATTTTACATATGTATGGCTCCTTTTAATTGGGTATAAAGTGACATGAGACTCAAGGAAATGAATGCGTCATAAAATTCTGAAAAAAATAAAAAATAGCATGTACAAGGGGAGATGTTGCAAAAATTTTTTTTTGTATTATTACACCAGATCATCTGTAAAGTTCATTTAAATGGAGCAAACACACACACACACACACACACACACACAGACACAGATTTTGTACTCACCTTTTATAAATATTCAGATTTGACTTTTCCTGCTGGGAGTGTTTTCACCAAGTGCCTGGTGGCCATGTCTGTGGCTGAACTTTGAATTTGTCCTGAGGGAATGAATTTGTTTGTACTGAGTGAATGAATGTCCTGAACGAATGCATGTCCTGAGCTCAGTCCTGCTAGGGACCACACACACCAAACACTGGTAACTGAAAAAGGGTGGCTTTAGATTGGATATTAGGAAGAAATTTTTTACTGTAGTAGTGGTAAGACATTGGCACAGATTGCCCAGAGAAGCAGTGAATGCCCCATACCTGGAAATGGTCAAGCCCAGGTTGGATGGGCCATGGAGCATCCTGGTCTGGTAGAAGATGCCCATGGGCAGGGCATGGAACTTTAAGGTCTCTCCCAACCCAAACCATTCTGTAATTCCATGTTGGCAGCACTGAACTGTCAACATTCAACTGGAGACTGCCTCAGCAAACTGCTGAAGGCCAAAAGCAACCAGCAGTTATATTTTAAAGAATGCTTTTGAATAAAAGATCTCCAAGAATTCAGCTCAAATTTGGAGATTTTTCAAGAAAACTGATGGATAAATTTATTTTAGACTCTATGTGCTATCTTGCTGTCCGGCATGGGACATCTATGAAGCCACACTTTGCCCATTTAAATTTAAAACCAACCCTGGACCACAGTATCACTTGTATTTTTGGTCCAGGCATAGAGACTTTGGAAAACCCTACTAGGCCCCTTATTATGTTTAAGCACATTGAAAATTATTTAAGCTCTGTGTGCTGCTCAAAAAGTCAGTTGGCTTTATTCCATCTCAATTTCTAGAGAAAGTAACACATGATTTTTTTTTTGCCTAATTTTAAATTAAGTCCATTGTGATTGCATTTCTTACTTTTGTCTTACCCCAGGTACCAACACTGGCAATAATTTTTACTGCTAATATAACTGGTTGAAACTTTTTATTTGCTTATTTTCTAACAAGTTTCTTTTTTATTCTGTTCACATTTGTAATCTTAACAAGGGAGAAAACACTTATAGAGAAAACATAAAGGTATAGAAAGTCACAGAAATGTAGTCAAGAAGAATAATGGGCAGTAAATCAATATTTATAAACATAACAGCTAATAGAAAAACAGGCTCATACCCATTTGTTTTAAAAATAGGTTGCTGCAAAACCATGTAAATGAATATTTAATTTAATGATGTTTTTTCTGTATCAAGAATAGTTCTCTTTATAAAAGCCCATGAACAATGACAATAATGCACAATAAATATTAATAATTATCCATAATGGGTAATTAAAGTTTAATAATTAGTATGAAAGTCAAAATAACAAGAAAGAATCACTTGATCACATTCAAAACATTCAGTATTTGAAGGATGTTGTATAATCATTACAGCATAGGTTAATGATTGTCCATTTGAAGTCTGCAGTCATTTACGTTCATGGTTATTGGAATGTAACAGTTGATGGAGCATTTCATGATAGAAAAAATTGAATATGTAAATATTATTCCAAATGTGAGTCCACTGTGATGGGGTTATCTCTGCAAATGTAGTTCACATTGGTGGTATTCTATAAGGAGGTTGCTTTTTGAAGTGCCTTTGCAAAAATGGGTTTAATTTAGGGGAGTTCAGGTCAATATGCTGCACAGAAATAGAGAGATTTTGTGTATGTAAACACTGCTCAACTGAATCAAATGCATTTATTCTAAAATATCCTGCTACCCTGCAGCTGAGGGTCTGGATCACATCTTCCAATACTTTGCAGAGTTAGAGTTGTATAATTTTTTGCAATATATTTTGGTGCTCTGACATACTCCAATATAAAGAAGGGAAATAATTTATTAAAAATATACTTTGGCTCATCAGACTCATTTATAAAGACAAGGAGCACAAGATGACCAAAGTACATCTCCTATGGGAGAACATGCTGACATTTCAAAATGTACCCAGTTCTATTTGAGATCTTCTCTTTGGTTTTGTTTAGGGTGTNTTGTTCGTTTTGTTGAGTTATTTTTTTGTTGTTTTGTTCTGGTGAAATATTTTTTTTAAAGCATGCTTCAAATGGAGTAAACTTATTCTTAATAAAACTCCTCCATTTTGTTAAATACTATAAGTTTTTGGTATTAACTTATTTAAAAGATATATTTTTAATCCCTATTTCCAGGAACTTTTGCTAACAATAAAAGTCCTCCACATCTCCCATGTTTTGAACACTCTGGCCACTGAGCTACTTCCATCTTCTTGTATTCAGGATGAGATTTGTGGTCAGCTTGCCAAGCCACCCAAAAAACTTGACAAGGTACATAAACCCCATGTTTATTTGTTTTGTTTTTAAGTCACTTTCTTTTTTTTTTAATTTTTTTTTTATTTTTTTAGTTTGAGTTTCAGGAAAATCAGTTTCCTGATCCTGTTGTCTATGCCTTTGCATGGAAAAGCAGGAAGCACTCTTCTTCTGCACAAATTCAGTAGCACATTGGAGTATTTTTATTGTGGGATAGTACAAGGGGACTGATTATTGTCAGGGACTTGTCACATGTGAAGCCCTGTCTCTAAGACCAGTTAAGTGAAGCAAGGAGTGTAGATGTACAAGAAAATTACTAAACAAGGAAAGCTGTTTCTGAAGCAATATAATTATTTACAGCAGCGACCAATCTCTGCCTTTTCATTGCTTCGTGCCCTCTGGGGCTATTGGTGGTCAAGCTGTTTTGCAATGGATTTATCTTCTCCATTTCTCAAATGAGGAAAATGAGAGCAACTTGCTGGAAGAGGCAAAACAAGCCTGGGGAACTACCAGGATGTGAAATACTCATGGAAAACAAAATCCAAGGGGAGAGGAGAGGGAGAGGCTTTAAGAGGTTTGCAGCCTCCATTTCCAACACTATGGAGGGAAATTCCAGAACCAGTGAAGGGAAACTCCAGCACGAGTGCAAGGCACAGCTGCCTCTACCTGCTGACCTGCAGGCAGCCCCAGCATTGTCCCACTTGGAACCCATTGGTGGTCCAGCCAATCCCAAATAAAAATCCCCCCTAGCCACCTCCCAGGGGTACAGGATCCTGGAATCAGAACACCACCAATGTTGGAATCATCAAGCCCAGCTGTCAGCCCAGCCCCACCACCATGCCCACCACTAAACCATGTCCTCATGCCACATCCCCACGTTTTTGGAACACTTCCAGGCATGCTGCATCTACCACCTCACTGGGCAGCCTGCTCCAAGGCTTGACAACCCTTCTGCAAACATGGCATGGCCTCGGTGACAGTGCCATAGGTGTTCTGTGAATGAGCAGGAAAAATTCCTCATCCTTCTGGGAATGCATCATTTTCTGTCCTGTGCAGAGATGTAGGAGAAGGCAAGGGGATCTGTGGCAGTTTTCCAGGTAGAGCAGGAAAGGAAAGCTTCTCTAGTATGTAAGAACATCACCAATCCCCACATACTACTGTTTAAGTAAAACGTGCAGTAGAGGAAAAAGACTGAGGAATTCTGTGCAGTTGAGTGAAATTAGCTTTTTCCTAAAATGGAGAATTAGAATGTTTCATGAAATTAATGGAAAGAGGATCTTAGAAAGAATAAAGAGGGGCCTGGATAAATTAAAGATTTTATCTGAAACCAAACTGAAGTAATTGACTAAATTAACTTGTCTTAAAGAGACATGTACTGAGACATTGCAAAATAAAGAAAAGATAAAAGGAAATTAGAGAGTGTAATATGGCATATAAACAGCACTAGGAGGAAAAAAAAAAATGAAGGGAAAAGTAAGAATACTAGTGTCAAATGGGAAGAAGAAAGGCTTTACATACATAAAAGTGGCTAAACATACCATTTTATTTTTCAACAAGAAATATAACAAATCTTTCTGCTGCTTCCTTAAAGCAAAAATAAGAAATCAGTACTTAAATAACATATCTCAGGGAGCAGTCTACAAAAAACTACACCTCAAAGTCATCTCAGGCTTTCTTTATTTAATTATTAAAATTTTAAGAAATCATGGGAAGGCCCTGAGCAGTGACCACAATTTGATTTTTTCTACTGATGTGTAGAATAAGCCAAGACAAACATCATAATATCTGGTTTTTAATTTGGCCAATATCTAGAATTAATCACAAGCAATATTTTTTGATCAATACAATGATATCTAGATATAAAAAAAATCTGAGATTTTTAAAGACACCTTTCATTTGTTAAGGCAGCTACCACAAACCTGTTAAAGCAGTAGAACCCCTTCAATGTGCTATGTTAGCA
>VZTT01076622.1:25092-37301 GCA_013400855.1 Buphagus erythrorhynchus | reverse complement strand
CAGGGGGCGCTGTGGCAGGAGCTCAGCCGCGTCTCCCTCACGGGGTCATGGCGGGCGGGCTGGATGGCAACGTGGGCTGAGCAGGAACCTTGGAGCAGTGGCTGGAGCCGCAAAGGCAGGCACACTCCATGGTGGACCTCCAATACTCCTCCTTTGTGTACTGAAGTTTTCTGCCTCCACGTGAGTTGTAGAAATCAGTTAGTACTGAATATTGAACTTCTGCTTCCAGAGGTACTTTACCTGCTCCAGTGCTGGTCGGCCTCACTGCTGATCTGTACACAGCACAGCAGGATCCCTCAAGCAGACAGCAAAGTGGGATATTTTGCCCTGTCAAGGTGTGCCAGACAATCATTAATTCCACCACTCTGTCCCAGCCCCTAGAAATTCCAAACTTAGTTATTTTTGCTTTAAATACAAGTTCAATTAAGTGGTAATAGAAAGAAAAACCCAACAAAAATATTAACGGATTCTAACATTAGAAAAAACGTTTTGATAATATTTTCTGACATACACAGCATGACAGTGGATGTTATCGAGTCTGGTCTCAGGTCTCTAGTTGCTTGTTCAGATAAATTAGCATAATAGCAAGTTTCACAGTATAAACACTAATTCTTATTAACATGAGTTCCTTTGCATCTTTCTTCTTTCCAGTGATTTTTCCTTGGCTCAGCAGGCAGGAATTGCTACCTGGGCCGTTAGCGTTGGATAGACAACACTAATTTTACTACAAAATATTAAAGAGCATACAAAATAGCATAAAAGACATTTTTTCTTAGAAACTGGTGTTCCTTTTTCTGTCGGGGTAATCACAGGAAACACAAAGAAACCTTAGAAGAGGTTTTATAGAGGAGCTTCTTTTTTTCTGTAGAAGTCCAAAGGTACATGAGAGACAGTTCCAGACTGAGCACATTAACATGTCCTTAAAATGTGATGCACAAAGCTAAATTAATGCAGAAAGGAAGACAGAGAAAATACAAATAGTAGGCATTTAAGTGACTGTGATATTTGCACAGTTTTGAATGTACGTATGTATGAGAAATAAACTCACCCAAAACCCTGCATATACATAAGTAAATTCATTGCAAAAAATGAGAAATCATCACATCTTCTCATTGGTTCTTCCTACTTAATATTTTTCTATGCACAAAGGTATCCACAAACAGTGATATTTGAAGGACGGTCTTACTGGGCTAGTTTAAAAGGAACAGTTCCATTCAGATGCGACAGCTTGGTATTTCTGAGCAATCTAATAATATGAGTTTATAGCAGTTCTGACTTCTTGAGCAGCAATTTAGCAAAATAATTAGGATGAAGATTATGGTTAATCACCATGTCACTTAAATCAACATCTTTTCTCAATGTCTAGATAAATTTGAAGATAACTTACGATGCAAATACTTTTGGAGACCTAAAGGAGTGGAACTGTCATTTGGTATTCAGCACTATGCTGGAAAGGTAAGGTCATATGATTTTTATTTAGTTCGAATAAGAGTGATATGGTCATTACTTGTTTTTATCTAGAGTTTCTTCATTAGGGTTTTTTTTCCCCCTCATTTGAATAGAAAAAAGTGATGAAGTTTATGCAAACATACACTCCCCAATGAAGTTTTTATGTGTAGCAGTCCATTTTGGAGCCTATCCTTAGGGCTCTTACACAGATTGTGTAGACAGTAAGCATCTTTTTTCTGCAAGAAATCTGGCATCAGAAATGCTGGTACAACAGTCATTTCAAAGGAGTGACTCTCTGGAGCCAGGGCAGGCTATGTGCTAGGTAACAGCATGTGAGTGCCACAGGACCTCTGTCTGAGAGTGTATATATGCATGAAAAGCAATGTAAACCATTATCTGTAACAGAACTTAAAATCCTATAGAGTGCATTGGAAAGATTGGGCCTTGCTGGTAGAGATTTTCTTGTACTTTGTAACACCTAATTTCTTTTGTTCTCAAATATTCACATTCACATATTATTTTATATGGGGAGTAACAGTCCAGTTTTCACCATAACATGAGCTTTGCTTACGATTTCAGCCCCAAATATTTGTTTATAGACGAAATTGCAATAGCCATGTTTTATATAGTTATCAATTAAGTCTCATCTCTGGATCATTATAAGACTCCAAAATTTTAAGATATATTCTAGTAACTTCAGCTAGGCTTTCTGTCTTGTTAAGAATAGCTATTAAAATTCACACAGTTTTAGTTAGTTCTTTGTACCCACATGGCCTGATAATAAAAACAGTACTGGCCAGTTTTCTATTGCCAGAGAACATTCAATTGCTGTGTAAATTAATGGACTCCAGGGAAATTGGGCTAGAGAGGAATATTGCTAGTGATAATAAAACAGCTCTAAAAAATTCTTGCAATTAAACAAAATGAAAGATTAACTGACTCTTATATTAATACAAATATCCAGGCATTAATTTCTAATCAAAACAGTTAAAATAATTGAAATAGGGGAATGCTTTGTTTTCCTAATATGATTTTTAAATGCCATGAGAAGCTGTTTTAATGTACCTATATTGTGTCCAACTTATTACTGTTCCTCCAGCAGGTCTACTTATGGATCACAGGTTTGATGCAGACAACCAATAGAAAGCCACCACCTGAGAACCGTTTCTTACATCACACGTAAATGATCAACTTAAGCTTTAATGAAGTATCTCTGTTGTATTGCATCATGCATAGAATGCTTTGACATGGCTGAGCGTAGCACAACAGGATTTAAGCCATTTAACCCAACTTGATATGCAATGGCGTTCTATGAATATAGGTACTCTGTATAGCCAAGTTACATTCTGAACACACTGCTATAGTTCACTTTTAAGTCCTTTGCAGATAATTCATTTGCTTGTCAGACCAAGCCAGCTGGTCAACTTGGTCATCCTGACTGTTCACGTTTTAAAGAACATAGTCGGTTTTGGGTAATCCTTTTTGTCAAAATTCTGTTTCCCCACACTAGGTATTATATGATGCCTCTGCCTTCCTTGAGAAGAATAGAGACACTCTTCCTGCTGATGTAGTGGTGGTGTTGCGAACTTCAGAGAACAAACTTCTTCAGCAGCTGTTCTCTAGCCCATTAACAAAAACAGGTATGTTCTGCACAGCTTTGCTAACATTTTAACTTCTTCAGCTACCTGTTCCTCTCAAACTCTTACTTGACTCTGGACAATTTTTTTTCAATGATTTTATCATATCTCCTTTCCAGAGTGTTTGTTACACTTTGTTCTCTGATTTCAAGATTTAATTTCCTTTCATCCAGAGAAAGGGAGATTGTCAGATGTGTAGGGCAAGACCTTATTCTCAGAGCAGTATAAAAATATGGGAGTTTCTAGGTCTTCGCCCTTCACTAAGATCAGTACTCAGTTGATAGATTCTTGTGTACCATGTCTTACAGTTCATAAATCATGTGATGTTGATCAAGGTCTTTTGGAGGTAATATCCATCTATTTAGAAGCACTGATGTAATACATAGTTTCTTACAAATTATAAAAGCTATAGCCTAATAGGCTAGAAGTAATTCTGTTGATTTAAAGCTTGTTGACTTTGACTTACATGAAAGTGCCAGATCTGCAGCTAAATAAAACAGCAAGATGAAGTTTGATTACTCCATGGATAGATGCCAGAATGCCAGTACCATATGCAAATGATAGTTCTGCAGTATCCATGCAAACAAGCCAGCAAATTAATACTTCTTTCAATACTTTCTACACTCTTAAAGCAGATTTTTCATAACGGGTGAGAAAGATATGTAATACTAATTCTAAATGCAATGGTTTGTAATAGATTGCAAAATTATTGTGAGCTGACATATGCAGAAGAGGTTGTATGTTTAGGTAGAAATACTTGGTAGATGCATTAGATAGTGCTGTGTAGTGTTATTGTACATGGGCTGTAGAGGCAATTCTGTGCCTGTGGAACAGCTCACTGCCTTGAGTTTCTGGACTGTCAGTAACCCAGTTGTAACCCATCTGGTGATGCATTTAACCTCTGTTGATGTTTCTGTGTAGAAAAAGAACATCTGGAGAAAAAATTATATTGGAGTTTTTTTGCACATTTAAAATTGATATCATTATCTGTTTATATACTACAGAAGATAGCTTCCTGTTACAGGGTAATTTTTCCTGTAATTGAAAGGCTTTCAACTACCCCCCTTCAAATTACACTTTTAGAGGTCCCTGAGAGGTGAGGATCCAATGTGGAATCTGCTTCTCCTCTCAGCTTATAATGAGTTTAGATGGAAGGGAATTTAGTTTATGATGGAGGATTGGTTTGTGCCCAAGTGGGGAACAAAGGATCTTTCTGTCTACTACTACTCTACATTTGAGTCGGTGTTAAATTGATAAAAGAGATTCTGATCAAGCAAAGCAAGAAAGCAAGCTCACACATCGTCAGATGTGCCTCCACGCCCCTCTTTACAAGCTGTTTTATACCTTGGAGCTATTGTCAGAACGAAACCAATTAGGTACTTAATCCCAGTTATCACTACAAATGATTGCAAATATAATTTTTATTTTATTGCTATTTTTAAATCAGAATGCTGATGCCTTCATGCAAATTCATCTTTTTCTAGCCTTATAGAGTTATTTTCAGTAGCAACAGCACTCAACTTGAGTATTTTGCCTAAGATGTGTAGAAGGTTTAGTAAGAGATGCGTCTCATTGCAGTTAACGTACAGTTACCATGCTGGTGTATTTTGCCTACTTTTTTAGGCCTCTTACATTCCTTTCTTGTTTCCTATTTACATTAATTGAATGCTTTCTGCCTCCATTTGCCTTTCTGTGAAGAGCACACAGCAAGTTAAGTGTTGTCTCTATTTGTCAAGTTGGTACAGGACATCCTGATAAAAAAATTATTGTGCATGTGCATTTGTGCATGGTGTTATAAGAATAGCTTAAAGTTCTTATGTCATTTTTATTTTTTAAGAGCCTTTGTGATTTTGCTCTTTTTTCCCAGCTGTCTGATATAATTGACATTCGCATCCTGTGTTGGGGCCTCTGTGTTCTAAAATCAGATTGTTGCCAGGTTTGGTTTTGGCAGCTTGCAAGATAAATGAAAGGTTTGGCTGAAAACAGAGTGCATTGCTGGCAATGCTGCTTCATCTGCTCAGTGGAGAAAGATAATGCTATTCTCTTAACTTTCTAAGTTAAGACACTTTTGTAAACAAAAGAATAGTGAGTGTGTATATGTCCCATTGTATTCTGTCCCTGTCTCTTAGCCCTCTTTCCCCCACTCAACATGTGTTTCATTCCTAAAGCAAACCAGAAAAAAGACAGATTAAGATTCATAATCTTGGTACAGTTTCCTCCAGGTTTTGGTCAATTACTGACTAATGCAAAAGTTAGTAATTTACATGGTAGCCATATTCCATCTTTCCAGGTAACCCTGACTTGAAATGGACCTTCTGCCAGTATGTGTGGTGTTTTGTTGGAAAATGAGTGACAGCACATTCTCACATCTGCTTGTAACTATTTCTGGAATGTGCAGTGAAGGTGGGTTTTGCCAAGCAGCGGTCTCCCAGATGTGTCGCAGCCACTGGGTGGTGCTATCCCAGAGGCTAGAGGGAATGTGAGACTGGAATCGTGGGTCTGACAAGGACTGAGAATGTAGTTCTTTATATACCAAAAAGAACAAAAAGATGCCTCTCCCACCCTGAGATGATCCTCTGTTTGAAGTATATTTATATAACTGTCATATCTTCTGCTGTCAAAAACCGAGCAGCATCAAGCAAATAAATACTAAAAAGCTAAATTCTTTTACTAATTTAAGATCATGTTAATCCCTATAATTTATCAAGTACACTTATCCCGTCTTAACAAATGCTTCTATTTCACAGTAGCGGTCTGTGCAGTTTAAAGGGCCAGAAATTAACAGCAGGACATTAAATATACGTTTGTAATAGTAATTTTTCATTGATAGAGTATGCAGCTACTCGTATGAGACATTGGAACTTAAACATTCTGGAACTAATTTTGTAGCATATACAGCTTGTTTTGTCATCTTTCAGTGGAAACTTAGTCACGTTCGCCGTGTTTTGAAATCTGTGCTTTCTAGGGACCTTTAACTTCAAAATTGAACAAATGTATTCTGATTTAACCTAACAGTTCTCCCAACTGTTTCCATATCTGTCACTTTTTTTTGATAGACACAGCTTCTAGTGCTGCCACTTACTGTAGTGTGCAACATGAATGTGCATGCTCCCATTTAGATCAAATGTATTCCTGATTGTCTCTGATTTTAGTTTATCACTGTTGCTGCTAAAGCAAAAAGAAAATAATATGAACTAGAAAATAGAGTCTTCTTGTAAGATCAGAGGATTTTGGTTGGAAAAATTGAGGACAGCCTTGGTACATTCACCATTGAGGAGTCAGATCATTTTACTCACTGTCCTGATATTTGAGAATTTTTGCAGCATCACCTATAAGGGGTGGTACTGTTGGATTGCTTGGGCAAAGCACCCCTGGGGGTTTTGAAACTGCAAAGGTTTTATCTTCTTAGAAAAGCTGCATCACAACAAGATCTTCTACTCTTGAAACACAATCTCTGAGAACTTTTGTCCTTGCTATGACTCACAGACCTTTAGAACTTCTGCCAGGGTTGCTCTGCTCTGCCTTATGTCCTTGCTTGAGACAGGGGAGAAAGTTGCCTTCTGCAGGGAGGGAAAGGGAAATCCTCCAGACTTCCTACCAGAAGAGTAGAGATGCTGCGAAACATCCTTGTCCTTGCTCTGAGGATCAGTAGGAGTTTTGCTTGGCTATAGAGGAGAAATACAAAGCTGAGTATCACTACAGCAACATCATATCTAATAATTTTAGTAGCATTGGGTATTGCTCAAGCATTAGGGTAATGGAGTATCAATATATTATTGCTAATAAACACTCCTTGTTTGTGGTGCCTATATTTTTAAGCAGAATCTGTCGAAGAGAATTAGGATGAGCGTTTTCACAACTGGGATGAAGGGTTTGGTTAGTCATGTTTTAACGAGGTAATTTTTTTGTCCAAAGTAGAATTTTTTTCCAGACACAAGTTATTTATAATTCACCTGTCTAAAGGTCATTTTACCTCCTTAGTATTGATTTTTAGTCTTTGTTCTTTCTGCCTTTGAGTCTCTAACCTTGCTTACAAACTTCAGATGAAAAGTAATTCTAAATAGTGTATATCTGTTTACCAAACCTCACTAAAACAAACAACGAATGGACCATGTGCTAAGAGAGAATGTGAAAAAAATGTTTCAGGCTAGCTTTATGCCCACTGAAGAACAAAAGAACTATGGCCTTTTGCAAAATCACTTTAGAGAATGGCTTTTCACCATTTCTTGGTGACGAGTACTATCTCCAGTATTAACATGTGCATAACTGTGATAGCATGTGATTCCTCATGACAAGTCAGAAACTGAATGAAAGAGGTTTTCTTGCATTTCAGTCCCATGAACAGGTACTACTGGACATACATGGAGTGTAATCTTGACAAGTCGAAATCATAGGTGCTTTGCCAGTGTTTTCAGTAGAACTGTGGTTTGAGCTGTCATGCTTGTCACTGTGCACTCCTATTGAGCACAGGCCCTTCCTGTAGCAATAAGTACTGGTAGGTTTCTTAGTTTGGTGTGTGTCATTCACTGAAATATAGCATGTCTCCATTTGGATTTAGCATATTTTTTTCCTCTTAATTCCATACATCACAATAGAACCAAAGCCTCCAATACATTTTAATTTTACTAATTTATTCCACAATAAAATCTTTTTATAATGGTACTTTTGTGTTAGTATTTTCACCTTTAAGAGATCAGGTATCAAATTAATTAGAAACAAAGTCATTGTAATTACAGTATCTCTACTTAAAAATGAATCAATTTATATTTTGTAAGAATTTTGGTAAAGTTAATGGAAGCTGTGTATTTCATTCAGGACATGGAGGATTTCATACTTCTAACTGGCTCGTATGTTAAAAACAGAAAAATAGTTTTTGCTCTGCTGCCAGTGAGTTGTATGCAAAGAGAGGCTTTAAACCACAGCTGTGCAGCATAACAGTCATGAACTTTACTGGGTTGCAGATGTGGGACATCAGTAAACTCAATTAACTGTAGCTTGAGTTTGGGAGGTAGAGTGATGGATTACATTTTTGAGTTCTGCACTTGAGCATTTTACAGTTCAGTGTTTATTTTTCTTCACGTCCTAAGGTTTTGCATCATAGCACAAATGCGGTACAGATACTCATAATAGTTACTGCACTGTAGCAATAGGATCCAAAAAATTCTCTAAAATAGCCCTAAAAATGAAACTCATCTAGAAACAGAACCATCTATCACATCAAAGTTAAGGTCTCAGTCCTGCTAAAGCTTTATATAAAGCATAACAATTTACTGTTGAGAATAACTCCCTATAAATAGTGTCAGTGAAATTCTGGAATTGCACATGGCAGTAAGCACAACAGCTGAGAATTGTTGAAATCAAGTTAGACTTACACCACAATTATGTTAGGTAAAGGGTGTTCCCCAAACAGAATTTTGCAGTTTTTTAATCTGAGACTTCACAGATTATATTGTACTGAAAATGAGCAAGGCGGCATAAATTTTTTTTGTCTCCACATGCTTGCAAATTGAACTCTAATAAAAGTAGAAGTGGACAAGTTTAAGACTAGATCTTAATGAATTTACTTATTTGATTTATAATAGACCAATCTCTCTAGAAAAAATCTTGAGAATAGTTCTTTACCTTTTTCTCAGAAGAGAGGAGATACCTTTCCCAGTTTTCATGTTTCTGGCCTAACTTCTCAATCCTATAATGAACATGATTTCCCAGTAGTGAATAGTAGTTAATCTTAACACTGCATTGTGTGCTAATTAAATTCCAAATCTATTGATATTGAGGAAACAAAAGATACATCACATAAGAGATGTTACTTTTAACAGTAACAGTTAATATTCACTAGTAGACTGTGGGATTTCACTGTGCACCATATATAGAATTTAAATAGATAAATATTCAGCAAACATTATACCATTGTTTTAATGAGTAGTTTCGATAGGCACTGTGTGCTGTAAGGTCAAGCTATGTCAAAGATGCTAAGTATATCATCAGAAGCATTCAGTAGCTCTGAAGATCAAATCCTAGAAGAGCATTACTTTTAAATTTGCTAGTGAGTTTTGGGAGCAGATAACTTTGTTGAATATTCAGATAATCTTACTCGTATGAATATCCATAATGTTTTTTGGTGGGTCCTTAACAAAGAATGTGCTTATATTTCCCACTCCTTCAAAATAATTGCATTAAGGGATTAATATATCTAAAGGATAAATGTAATGGGTGGAAAATAAATCTCTGAGTCTGCTCTAGATCTTGTATATTCATTTCAGAGTATTTTGCACAGTCTTACTATGATTTTATACTTTTTTTTTTTTTTTTTTGACTCCTTCACCTTACAACAAGTTGTAAAGGCCAGTACTTTACTGAACCAGCATTATCTATTATTATTTGACTTTGTCTTTGTCTTTCTGATTCCAACCTGACTTGTCTTGATGCAGGAGTGGTTAATTGAGCTGCATGGATCACTCACTGGATCACTGCTGTCACAATGAGTGACAAAGAAAATGTGTTTGTGGGTATTTGTATGAATGGGTATTTATTTCTTTAAGAGCGGAGATACAAATATAATTGATGTTTTGCTTTACCACAGAAGTAACTGATTTTGTGCCAAATGTGATAATATACAGAAGTGCTGACATCCAGGGGAGCAATGGTTCAGTTGAGACGCCTTTGAGACTTCGTTAAATTAGTTGTCAACATCAATAATGCCTAGATTTCAAAAACGGGAAGGTATGGGACTTTTAAAAAGTTCTGTAACCTTGTTTCATCTTAATACCTTTAAAAGACAGTTCTTGCCTTGAAGTTTCAAAACCTGGTTTTGACATCGTTTTTGGTCTATCTAGCCTTAGGGTCTTGATGACTGGGGAGAGTTATAGTCATAGTGAGGTCAGAGAGAATGTTCCATAATTTTTTTCTCTGTACTTTCAGTTGCATCTTTACACCTGATTTTTTTGTCAGTGAATTCTTTGGGAATCTTCACTTGCTTTAGTAGGATTTTGCCCAGACCGTCTATGTATGGAGCAGCTTCAGCAGCAGGTCCTGAGTGACGGAATGTATACCAAAAACTTTTTAAACATTGTATGGAGAATGAACATACTATGGAAATACAAGCAAAGGGCTAGAAATCACAGTTCTTGACTTCTCCTGGATTTTCTGTTTTTTCACTGTTGTAGAAATTTACTTTGGTCTCAAGTTAAACTGAGCACTATGAAGCTTAATAGATAGAACAATGAGATAATGACCATGTTCTTTATAATCATATTTTTACTTTTCTGGATAAGGCATATATAATTTGGGGGGAAAAGTTGCTTACATAACATGCAAGAGAAAATATATCAACTACATAAAACAATGAGGGAGACTAGGGCTGAATCAGAACATCGGTTAACTATATTTCCAACCTACGTATGGTTTTAGAACTATTTTTCCACATACCTCTGGAAGAAGAAATAAACTTCTCCAGCCTGAGTAAAATATAAGTAGAACAAGGTTATTTTGAACAGTGTTTAAATCACTGAAGAACTCCTCAACAATGAAGTTTCACAGAAAATTCACCTCTGTAGTTTTCTTCTAATCTCAGCTACAGATGTGGTACAGATAGCAGAAAACCTCGTACTGATGGTGAAGTACTGTCCTGACAGCAGCCATATCCTGTCCTGTCTGCTGTTCACTACAAGAGATATGTAAGGAAGTTGCTAAGAACCATATCTGAAAGAAATGGCCCATGTCTTCTGACAACATAAATCATAATAAGCCGAGCCAGTTTGTTCTGTAATGCAGCAGCTGGAAGCCTGACTGGATCAGGCTGTGACCAACCTTTCTTCAGCCAGACAGTTGGTCAGGTCTCCAGCTAGTCTGGCTACAGACCTGACTGAAGAAAATGGTGACCATCAAGCAGTAGAAAATAGCAGTATTGTTTATACAAGAACTTTGCTTTTTCCAAACTTTTAAAGTGTATTTTATTTTTGTCTAGGTGCAGCTTCAGATAGTTAGCACCCACTGTACTTAGTATGCCACTCCTATCATTACTCCTGTGTTTGGACAGAGATGCCCGACCTATGCCCTCCTGGCTGTGGCCAGATAGCAATCTACTCCCTGCTCTGCCACTCTGTTTTCCAGAACCACGTGGTCACCCCTTGGCCCTGCCCAGGAACCTCTCTATCATGTCAGGCTATACCATATGTGTTTTGCCTGCTGTCTGTAAGTTTGGTCATGTCACATGACTATGAGAATCACATAAGGTTTGCTTGTATGTCCTATGACCACATACTGTGCCCATGATACTTCAGGAAAGGTCCGTGTTTCAGTTGAGTAGATGAATACACATTTGCTTTAATTTAGTTTGAAAATTGGGCATGTTGCTTAAAACAGCAGTTAGTACTCAAGGTTGTGTTAGAAAAATTCCTTGGATACTACCATTGACTAGTTTAATTAGTACTATAATTTGTTCTTCTTTAGTAGGTAAGGATAAAAGTTAAGATCTTTCTTACTGACATAATATATTCACAGATCTATAGTATGTATAGATACTATGTATGTAGATATGTACAGAGTACAGTAGGCAGTTTGACCTTCATTTCGTCTCAGCTTCTGTCAGTGTCTCTGTTCCCTTCTATTCTACAAGAAACCTACTAACCTACTGTGTTAAAACAATACTTAAACGTGGCAGCAGTGATGCTTATAAGCAAAGTTTTATTTGTTACTGTAAACATGATGCTGTGGGTTTGCCAGTGTGTGCCTTCCTAATGTGGGAAGTGACCACTGAAGTGTCTGCAACGTAGGCAATAGAAAGCGTAACAGCACTGAACTTATACTCAGGTTCTCCAATCCCAGTCTAGCAATGTAAAGCTTTTAAGTATCCACAAATATGATTGATGTCTACTTCATGCTAAAAAGACTAAAGAAATCTTTAATCTAATTGAGAATCAGTATAAGAATTCCTTAGTTCACTAAGGCATGGATTTTTCATTTCAAATAATCTGGGCCAAAAACATGCATATTTTTGCTCCTCAAGCCAATATTGATAATTAGGTTATTCCCAGGTGGGCTTCACTATTACCAAGCTTTTATGCTGATTAGATTCTATTTGGTAATATCTATCTGATTTTGGAAATACTATTTCTTGGTTTT
>VZTT01076622.1:7695-21730 GCA_013400855.1 Buphagus erythrorhynchus | reverse complement strand
CTTTCGCTTGACACCACAATATATTTTTGCCTGGGAAATTGAGTCAGTCTCTAAAAACCCTGAGTTACAATAAGATTGAGAATTATGTGTCAAAAGGTCAAAAAATGGTGCCATCTTATAATTTTCTCATCTCTTTTGTTAGTTTGTGAGTTTAAGATACTGTATGTCCTAACACTTGAGGATCCATGTGATTTCATAGAAACAAGATTGATTCTGTAGTCTTTCTGCTCTTTGAAATCTCTCAATGAGTCACAGAGAAATTGATTACTAGTGATTGAGCTATATGCCTTTGTGCTGTCATTGTTTTCATCAGCTCAGTAGCTAAGGTCAGTGACATACCACCTTATCACTGACTTTTTTCTCCTCTCTAAATCAACACTGCACTCTGTCATGCCTGTGCTGAATGCTCTGCAAGCACAATTGGTAATGAGAGGGGTGTGGAAGAAGTGTGGTGGTATCTGCTATTTTTAGTACTATTGTACAAACTGATTTTACACAGTACAAAATTTTCCCTTCCAAGCTTCTTGAATAGCTTTTGCAGTATGAATATCTTTCTTTTTGAACAGGGAATTTGGCACAAGCAAGAGCCAGAGTGACAGCAGCATCTCGGTCTTTGCCTCCACAGCTCAGTGCTGGGCGTATCAAGGTTAGTAGTGTTCCCTTTGAGGACAGGCACTTGTTTATAAAATACTACAGTGAGACTATGACCACAATACTTAGCTGATGTGGGTATAGAGTGAGGTTCTTACCAAATAAGAGTCTGCCTTTACTATCAGTAACATGCACCTTGTCTTGTAGTATGGTTTCCAGTTTTAGTGATGAACCAATTGTAGAATTCAGTGAAGAATCAATTTACTACTGATTAGTCTTTAAACCTTTGGAATGAAATCTGTTACATCGATATCAATAGTTGTCTTTACTTCAAAGGGATCAAGGTTTCCTCTGACAATTTTGACCTAGCAAGTGATCTATTAGGTAAAATTTGAATAGTGTATTTAACTTTATTGAACTTTTAACTTTATGTATTTCATATTTAAGTATGAAAGGCAAGATTTTTTTTTTAAAAAAATCTATGTCTTATTTATTCAATTTGGAAGTGAAAAACCAGGAGATATTTGTGACTGGTAGATAACTGGAAAAAAATGACTCAGCAAAACCACTATTCTGTAAAAAGAACTGTAGAATTTAAATGCTGCTGAATTTTGCCATGAAAGTATGTGGCATAACTGCAAAAAGATGGGATAATTTTATGGCAATTAGTAGGATTACAAATGAGTACAGTTAATTTGTGAGGAAACCTGTTGTCCCTTGAAACTGATGGTATATACACCCCCTCCCTGCTTCCTAAGTGGTACTTGTAGTTATCTTAGATAAGGTTTGGGGGTTTTTTCAAAGCAAACAGTAATAAATTTGTAAAACACGTGTGGTAACAGCAACTGTTCAAAAGTCTACAAAATTTTATGTTTTGGGGTTTCTATTTCTTCTTGTTATCTTCTGGTATTTGGAACTCATGCTCAAACATCAGTGTGGTGATTTATGTCATCCAGATGTCTATATCCTTCACTGTACCTGCAAATACAGATGTGGATTTCAGACTATTATTTCCTGTCTGGTGTAAATACTTTCAGTGCTGAAGGATGGCCTTTCCAATTTTCTTGTGTTACATACACATTGTCTTCTACATCCAGCTATATTCAGCACAAGCTTTCTAATCATGCATTTTATTGATACAGCAGGATTGTAATAGAACAGTTCAGTTCTAGAGCTGCACTAAACACAGTCAGTTAGTAAGTACTGTTTAAGTGGGCTTTACTCACCCTTCAAACTTTTTAAAAGGAGCTAAAAGAAACAACATGCAGAAGTGCAACACTATTCAGAAAATGTTGATTTAAATACTTTTTAGATAAAAAAGTATTTCTTAGAATTTTGTAAAGCACCTAATTAANCACACCATGCCAGCAGGAGGTATGGTCAATATGTGGAAAGTCATAATTTCAGGTGACTTCATAAGGTGACATGATGTCATAAATTGTTCTTCTAATATTGTTTCAAAACTATTAGAAGGCATCTTTTTAGTGATGAAACAGTTTGGCTTTTGTAGATCAGGCTGTTTTCCATTATAGTTGTAATTATATAAATTCTTATTGTAGGTCACTATAGCTGTCAAGTAAAAATGTGACTTAATAATTGAAATATCTTCATTTTTGTTTAAAAAGAGTAGCTAGTGATTTAAAATACAAGGTATCATGACATTCTTATGTCATTACATTCTTCTTTGTTTTGTCATTTTCTAGCAAGCCAGTTGTGAAAAAGCCTATTGACTATTATATATGAGGTTGTTGCCCTACCATAAAATTGTGTGGCTTCATTGAGAAGCAACATTGTACATTAACGAGAGACAAAACTTCTTAAAAAGTCTAACAAGAAAATCCCCTCAGCTTCAGGGTCTATCAGAACTTTTCTAATGAAAACTTCAAACGTTTCTTGTCAAAAAGATTTGGGAATTGATCCTAGTTCTTACATATTGCACAGATCTGAATTTACAAATTCATTCATAGGAAAAGAAATCTAACAATACAGCTTTCAGCCTAATTTTCTCAGAAAAAGTGTTTTACATCTCCTCTATGAGTGTTTCTGACCATCTGTCTTTCTGTGCATTCATTCCCTTTGCTGCCCCCAAAAAACCTCAAACCAAAACAAAGCTCTTTTGAACACAGCAACCTGTTTTAAACCATATTTGATAGAGTGGTAGTCCCAAGATGGTAAGATTCCACAGTTTTAGTGAAAATAACTAGCTGTGAAAAGGAGATGATACTGCCCTTTATTGACCAGCAGATATATGCAAGACCAGCAGAGATATGAATATGAATATGAGAGGTTGTGAGTGGTCAATGTCCAACAACAATATCACTGCATCTCTGGTTTTCTAGACAAGAACTCTATTTATGACCTCAAATTCATTGTCATTTGGGCTCAGATCAGAATTCCAACTATTTGCTTTTGTTCTTTATTTGATCTTATTTATAATTAAATTATTTGTCTTTTAACATTAAATATTACCAGTTATTCTGAACTTACTGTCAGTGCTCACTGTTATGGCTTTTGTCTTCTACCTGACATTTACTAGAGATTTAGATAACAATCCTCAGAAACTAGGTGTCATGCCAAGATAATCTTGCAACATTCCCATATCCTTCCCCATGTACATGTCTGCTGTTTTGATTAGGTCATTGATATTTACTTTGTCACATAACCTCTTAACATGCTTGATGTTACCTGTGCTGATAAGGCATTTTTCCTGGAATATTTTACAGAGTGTTCTTTTAACAAACTGTATCTGTCTTTTTTTATTCTTTTTTTATTCTTCTCCTTCTGTGTTAGAGATGTGTGCCAATGCATGCATGCCGCTCTGGGCCAGAACATCACAGATTACAAAAACATGTTGAAATTTTTATGGTCACCCTTATTGAACTCTGTCTTCATTTGTGCCATCTGTGTTCTGAATCTTGACCTCACTAGACTTCTTTTGATTTCTTCCCCAACACAAAATCCATTTTTTTGATCTATTATTACTTAGCACTTCATTTCCTTTATATTTTGCATGCAGTCTCCTAAATACCTCCTGAAGGTAAGAGTCTCAGTTACTTTATTGAGAACTGTAATCTTTCAGCAATTATTTTAGTGTCCAGAAAAGTGTTCTTAAGTTAGTGAGTGTTAGAAATGATTGTATGGAGAAAAGTCTGGGAAGTGTAACACAGGTGCTGACAACAGCATTATCTGATTTATACAAATGCCACCTGGTCAGAGCAGATGGTAAACTGCCACAAAGCAAGTGAATGCTAAAATGCTGTTAATGCTCCATGCAAACAGGATGCTGGTTAATTTTCTTTAATTTTGTTGAGCTGTAATGCAGCAACACAATCTGCTTGTTATGGGTAACCACAGTTATACTCATTCATAAATTCTGGTTTCATTTTGATAAGAACAGCTGTACTAACAATATAACTAAAATCTACAAGGAGCTGTATGTTCACTGTCCATGTATATCCTTTAAAAATAACTCTTCAGCAATGCTGAAGAAGTGGTGTGCTATGGCAGTTCAGCAGAATAAGATTGCCAAGATTCTTCGCATCAAAATGGCAATATAAAGTAATTAATAGTAACCATAGTGGGAGAAGGGAACAGACTTACATGTTCTGAGACTACCTGCTTTGTTTGCCACTCATTATCCTACAGTATTTTTTCCATACATGAGCAAAAGTAGGCAGTTCAATTTACTTCCTGGCTATTACAAGTATGATAACTCTTCTTATCGATAAAAGTCCTGTTGGAGTTCATTGTAGTGGCAATAAGAGCATTAGAAATCAGTTCCTAAGGTATTGCAACTTGACAGCTATTTCACTGGCTGAGTATTATGCTATCATTAATCTAGAGTGCTCTTACACTTACATTCTTTTGAAAAAGAATTCAAAATGCTTAGAGACCTCTCTGAAATCAGTGTATGTCCTGCATCTGTTAGAAGCTGGCCTTGCTATCTCTGATAAAGTACCCTGAAATACTCACACCTGGAGGAATGACTATAACAAAAACTGAACCCAGCTGTCATGGACAAAGTGGAGCGGGTCTGCAGTGTTTCTGGAACAGTCCTAATATCAGAGTTTTGTCTTCCAGGTTGACACAATGGAGGTTATGCGGCATCCTGAGGAAACAACTAATATGAAGCGGCAAACTATGGCTTCCTATTTTAGGGTACAAAAATTAAAATTAAATCAAGCATTTTGATAATAAGAGCAATAGATATATCTAAAATATTTGTGGGATAGTAAGATCAAAGGCAAATATAAGAGGTTTTTTTCTTCTGTTACAAGGCCTCTGTAGATTCATATACTTTTTTTTGCTTTTTTATCTTTATTTCCTCATACTTGTATTTTTATGATTTAATTGAGTATGTTGATAACAGAATCTAGAGCCTAGATTATTTTCTGTCTGAAATGCTAGAGGTCTAGAACAGGTCTCGTTATAAACAGAACACCAATTTTGGGCAAATAAAATAGATGCTATCACTAATGTCTTCATATTTTTTCACAGGCTGAGGCATACCTACCTTTAAAGATTAAGATTTTTCATTTATGCTAATAAGTGAAAAACAATCCATCTTTTGGAAGTGCTGTTGTAAATCATACAGATTGCCATTTTATCAGTAGTAATCCTGTCTGAGGTAATGCATATTCTGCATGTGTATTTAAATCAAACAGTCAGGAAAAAGGCATTGAGAATGTTGGAACTGGAAGCTTAGGAGTCAAGAACATGCTAGTCCAAGACTCTTGGTTACTGGTTTTTTTCTTGCAGTCATTGCAAAGTGGATAAGTTTTCAGCAGTTGGTCCTTGGGCGGCACTTGTACCATGCAGAATAGGGAAGTTCACAGAGTTGTGCTAGCCAATGTGAGTTAAAGCTTCAAGCTGTGTAGGAATACCTATTCAATTTGTTTTGTAGAATAGTGTAAGGAAGGGTCTGGTGTATCCTGAGATGTCATCCCAGTGTGGAGAATGCAAGGACATACATTCAGACTTGTCATACAGATGTGCACTTAGAGTGCTCTTGCACAAAACCTACAGCTCTCTAGGAACTGTAAAAAGCAAAAAAAGTGTAATGGGGGAGTGAGTGTGGAAGTAGACCGTAATACATGTGCAACCTGCAACAAGGTGACAACAATCAGCTTGGAATTGTATGTGATTTTGAGACATGTGGGTATATGAGATTGAACATAGTTGCCTGTACAATCACTGTTGTTACCAGGCAGCTGTATCGAGCTACGATGGTAGTTGCCAACACATACTTATCATACAACAGCTTAATGAGGTGAGTACGGAGCAGGAGTATCAGTATTCAGAGGAGTCAATGGAAAAAAAGATATATATGATCTGATCAAATGTTTTTCATTTTAGTTTCAAATGAAATGGAGTAAGTTGTTTTGTGTGTCTAGGGTGGATAGGAAAAGAAGTAATGGACCTACATTTCAGTGGCAAGATTTATGTTAGATGCTAAGAACTTTATGAATAGTCGTGATAAAATAGCAGTTCAACAGATTTCTAGGGAGACTGTGCAGTTTATATTCTCAGTGATTCTGAAAAATTAGTATAACAGAGATGCACCTGAAATGTTAAAGATATATCTAGTGTTCTCTATGGACAGAACACTGAACGGATGACTTCTTGCAACCCTTTCCCCATGATTTGCTGTCAATTTCAGTGATTGTCTCATGGTAAAGCTTGTGTTTCTGTTGGGGATATTTGATCAGTCAAACGTGTCTACAGTAGAATTATAGTTAGGACAATTTTCAATTTAATTTTTTTAATGGACATTCTTCAACTATGGAAATGTGATATAAGGAGAAGAGAAAGATGTAAGAAGTAAGAAATCAGATTCAGAATATTTAAATTTTTTTTACAACTGAAAATTTCTAATAGGTTCCATATTTCAGCTGAAATCTTAAAAAGTAGTAAAAAGGCAATGGAGATAATTATTACAGATTAAAATATAATCAAGCATTGCAGTTTACAAATATGAATCTCCTGCTTAAGTAGTTCTGTTGCAGTTTTTTGTCAAGTACGTGCATCTTCTTTATTTTCCTCACTAGTATTCCCTCATGGATCTTTTATCGAAAATGGTTGTTGGACAGCCTCACTTTGTCCGCTGCATTAAACCTAACGATGATCGAGAAGCACTGATGTTTTCTCATGAGAGAGTTCTGCTGCAGCTACGATACACTGGAATTCTGGAAACTGTCAAAATACGTCAAAAAGGGTATTCTCATCGCATCCCCTTTGAAGAGTTTGTAAAAAGGTAAGACTTGTATAATAGGGCTATTTTTCTAATATTCTATTCAGTAAGATATATTCTATGTTTACGTACAGAAGGTTCTACAAATGTTGTTCGTAGGTGTGTGGTCTGAATCTCTAATGAGAGCAGGGGCTTTCAGAGATAAAGACTACAAGAGATATCTGATCTCTAATGGAGAACAGTATGAAACCTGCAGTGAACACAAGTAGTGAGCCTGTTCCCATGGTTCCCTCTGTAGAGGCAACAAGTGGAAATTATGCATCCTCCTCAGATAATTCAAGGATTCTGGAAGGTTAGTGACCTTCAGCCATCATGTGAAGAATGTGCACATTTAAGAATGAACTGATATACAAGCTTCATATTTAGCTTTGCAGAGTCATTTATCTTAGAGATATCATGAATCATGTCTCTGTTCACTCTAGCTCTTCTCATGGGTGCTATTACTGGCTTTAATACATATTCTCAATCTCAAAAAGTCATAAATTTTATTCAGGAAATGCTATTGTCTCTATGATGTCAATATGGCTACATGATAATTATGGTTTCCTCTATATTCTAAATGTGGGTTTGTGTAGTATTTACTGTTTTTCAGTGTGTAGGATTGGCAATTCAACAATGAGCAGTAGCACTACCATTTAGGCAATAGTAGGAACAAGTAGTGAATGGCTAAATCAACCATGGTGTGACATTTTTCGAACTGGAGGTTGCTTATCCAGACAATATAGAATTAATAAATCTACTATAAGCAAGTCATTAGTCTCACTTCAGTGCCTGATAAAGTTATGAAGAAGATTATTCTGGGAGGTATTGAAAAACACCTGAAAGGCAATGCAGTCATTGGTCACAGTCAGCCCAGCTTCATGAAAAGAAAGTCTTGCTTATCAAACCTGAATTCCTTTTATGACACAGTAATCCACCTAGCTTTTTTATGACACAGTAACCCACCTAGCTTTTTTATGACACAGTAACCCACCTAGCTTTTTTATGACACAGTAACCCACCTAGCTTTTTTATGACACAGTAACCCACCTAGCTTTTTTATGACACAGTAACCCACCTAGCTGATCAAGGGAAGCTAGTTGATGTAATCTTCTTGGATTTCAGTGAAGCTTTAGATACTGTCTCTCACGGCATCCTTCAGGACAAAATGTCCATCACACAGCTGGATAAACATGTCAGTGGGTGAGCATCTGGCTCACAGTTTGGGCACAACAGGGTTATAGTGAATGGGGTGACATCAGACTGGTGTCCAGTCATGCATGGGGTTCCACAGGATTCCCTCCTCAGCTATGTGCTCCTCAACATCCTCATAGATGGCTTGGATACCAGACTGGAAGGTATACTAAGCAAGTTCACAGATGATACAAAACTGGGAAAAGCTGCTGACTCCCTCAAAGGCAGGAAGGCACTGCAGAGAGACACTGACAAATCAGAGGGCTGGGCAACACCAACCATATAAAGCTCAGCAAGGAAAAGTGCCAAGTTCTGCACCTGGAATTGGGCAACCCTGGATGTACAGACAGACTGGGGAATGAGGTGCTGGAGAGCAGTGCCACAGAGAGGGACCTGGGGGTCCTGGTCACCTGGTCACTGGCAAATTGAATGTGAGTCAGCAGTGCTCTGGCAGCCAGGAGGGTCAGCTGTGACCTGGGGGCATCAGGCACAGCATTGCCAGCTGGCCAAGGGAGGGATTGTCCCGCTCTGTTCTGCTCTGCTCTAGGGCAGTCTGACCTTGAACATTACATGCAGTTTTGGCCACCACAATATAAGGCATTAAAACTATAGAGAAATGTCCAAAGAAGCACAACAAAGATGGTGAAGGGCCTTGAAGGGGAGCCATGTGAGGAGCAGCTGAGGTCACTTGGTCTTTCAGCCTGGAGGAGACTGAGGAGAGACCTCACTGCAGTCACAACTTCCTGTGAGGGGAAGAGGAGGGGCAGCACTGATCTCTTCTCTCTGGTGACCAGTGACAGGACCCAAGGGAATGGCCTAAGGCTTTGTCAGGGAAAGTTGAGGTTGGATATCAGGAAAAGTTTCTTCACTCAGAGGGTGGTCAGGCACTGGAACAGGCTCCCCGTGGAAGTGGTCACAGCACCACGCCTGGCAGAGTTCCAGAAGCGCTTGGACAATGCTCTCAGGCACATGCTGTGACTCTTGGGGATGGTTCTCTGGTGGGACCTGGAGTTGGACTTCATGATTCTTGTGGGTCCCTTCCAATTCAGTATATTCTGTGATTCTGAGATGGCATAGATTTACACTTGTAAACCAGTCACTTGGGCTTGGAAATCTGCAGTCCACGCATTCAGATATCTTGAATGATAAACTAGAGCTTAATCATTCATTCTGAAAAATTGCTGATTTTCCTGACTTACGTTAGTACACCAAATGAATATGTAATATGAAAAGACTACAGATTATATATCCTGGGAAGGATAACTAATGTGTTTATTTGTCCATCAAGACAATTTAATTTTCAGACATGATCTTTACCAACTTTTTTTTTTTTGTGTTATATGACTAATTTAGTAAGGTTGCACCATTCTAGAGCACTTTTAACAGATTAATTTTTGTGATCATTAGTATATCTTTGCAATATCCTGAAGCAGCTGAAAGCAGAATTATTAACCTCAACTTTTATTCAATTTACATGTAAGTGAACTAAAAATAACTCCACAGAAATTAGTGTAAATTGAGAGGAAATTAAGCCTTCTCTTATCAGAAGATCTTCTTCATTCAAAAATGAGCTGAATTTGAGTACAACCTTGAAAACTAATGGTAATAAAGACACCACTGACTGTAGCTTTCCATTCTTGAAGATAAGAGCAAGTTGTGGTTAACATCTTGTCAATTACTCCCCAAGTTTTTAGTCCAACTTGATGCAATTTGTTAAGGAAAGTCAGCAGAAAAAGGGAAGGAAGGGGGAGTAGATTTAGCAATTTCCACAACAGCAAAGATGACTTCTGAGTTCAGAATATAAGCTGGGGAGCGAGAGGAGACATTCTTGCTCCTTTGTTCAGCTCATGCTTTATTTTAAAACAAATTCTATTCTCTTTTGCTCTTGCAAATAAAATCAAACAATACTTTATAAAGCTATCAGTGGAACAAGAAACATTTTTCTTCAACTTACAGCTCTGACTAGTCAAGTGTTTTTAGGAACTAAGTAGTTGAATACATAAAAATGTTTGAGAAAACAGGTCAAATGCTAAGCAGATTGGCACTTCTTTGTTCATAATCAAAAACACATTAGGCAAGTATGAAGAAGAGTTTCAAAATGTCAGTAAATGTAAGGATATCAAAGATTTTTTTAAGCCAGCAAGTTAATTGGTATTTTGATCCTTTTGAGCAACTGAATAACAAAATGGATGAGCCAGCATTTTTTCTCCCTTGATGTTATTAAACAAATAGGTGTGCTTCTTATCTGCCTGTTCAATAATACTGTTTTGTAAACTCTTAGCAGGAAATATGAGGACAAAACAATCAAAGGCAGGGAACAGACCCATTCAGAGTTTATCAGGTGGGAGGTAAACAAAAGATAAAGCTCTGTCTAATGTTACTCTTTACTGTTTTCTGTTTCCATGTAGAGCAGGTTATTCGCAAACCTGGATGTAGTTTATTGGGTTAAAAAACAGATGGCAAGGAAAGGGCTTAATTGTAACTCATTCACACAATATTTCTTCGGCCAAGTATATTACCATCTGTTTCATGTCTATAAATATACATATTCTTTTACTTAAAGTGGGAAAATGTAATCTGCAGTCCCTGTAAACACTGTCATCTCTGTCAAGTCTTAGACACTTGATCTCCCTTGGCCCTGTCTTGCACCCGGTGACATCACGCATATGTCTTATGTTTGTTATGAAGCAACACACAACACAAAATTCCTGTATTTCAGGCTGGAATCTCAGATTTTAGGTACAGGTTATTAACTTGATCAGTCAACCAGGTATGCCTGACATGTGGGGTCATGTGATCATGCACTGCACAAGAGTTTAAGGGAGTTGTGCTTTCTCGTGGGGACCTGCACTGAAAGTTCCACTGGATGGAGCACTCCTTGCTGAGTGCCCCTGGAGCTTCACATGACATGATGTGGTGTGCAGGTGTGTCCTCACCACATATCCTCCAGCTGGATCCTCCTTGTATGTGTCATATACTGTGCAGTGGGTTGAAAGATAAGGGACTTGGTAGGCCTAGGTAGGTAAATGTTGTCATATTTGTAATGCCTCATCAGCTCATAGGAATGTGTTGAGGACTTTTCCACAAGTTTCATTTAAGGATTGTCTTTTTTCTTCCCTGCCTGTTTATGTTAGGCATTAAAGTTTTCTGTACTGCATTAAGATGCAGGATAAACTTTTACTATAAGCATTACGAATTCCACAGTAGTCAGATGATGTTACTCAGATCAAACACTCATGGCAATGCCAGTGCTATTACTGTAAAAGTGATCCCATTGAGGCTGGTTCTGCTTTTTCAATCTCTCAGGACACGTTTGCATAAGGTCACTGTTAGTACACATGGTAGACACAGTTTCTAAAACACAGTGTTACGTTTCTCTTGACCACATAAAGCCTCATTGGCCATAATAAGTTGCATTTTGCATGAAGTAGCGCTAGGAATAAAAACTGGTCGAACATTACAAAATCTTGTAAAACATACAACCTCAGTAAATGCTTTCTTCTAACACCAAAAAATTCAGTGGTGATACACTTGCTTATTGCACAAAAACAGGGAAGCACTGGATTAAGTTAAAGTCAACAGATTTGCTACAGAGAAAGAATGCTTTCTTTTTAAATGATGCATTTTTAATGCAAGCCTACTTCTTACAGTAAACCTGAACTATATCAAAGTTCAGAAGTGATTTTTGTAAACAAAATTTTAACATTGCCTGATACCTTGATTTTACTAATATCCATGGAAATGTTTTTTTTTTGCTTCAGTGGCTTTAAGATTTCACCAGATCTACAGAATGTTCCCATACACTTCTAATATGGTGAACTACTGTACGTTCCATATACACTTTCTAGACATTTCCTATTCACAGAACACTAGTAAATGGTTGCAGGATGGAGATGATAGGAAAACATTAGGAGTGGAAGGTCTGCTAGCTACTTATGAATAGTATATGCACATTGCACCAAATTATGCTTTTATGAGAATATTTCTGTGAGTCTATATTTGACTGATGATTTACAGCATTAGTGCTAGGTATCTGTTACCGAATTTCAAGAGTATCTTAGATGTATAGTTTTTATTTATGTTTTTTTATTTATACTCTTATTTTAGAGTCAAATGTAATTATTTTTGTGAATTCAGATCTGAAAGTTTCTGAAAGAGGTGAGATACAACCAATACAAGTTATAAATTTTTGGGAGTTATTTTACAGCTCTTTTAGTTCGAAAAAAAAAAAGTAATTTTTTTAAAGTTTCTGGTTCCAGGGCTGAGCAGGAACAAATGGTTTTGTGATGTTGAGAATCTTCCTACTGTTGCTTGTGGTCTGGCTAGAAAGGGATTTTGCACCTCATGCTTTTCACGTATCATTATCCATTATCCATCTCAGGCCATTACATTGTTGTACAAAGATTTGTTTTAAAAAGAAAAAGGGTTAATCATTACAGTTTTGAGTTAATTATGTAGAATTGATGCAGCCTTTAAGTCTGGAATGTGAAGGGAACTTCAATAAGAGACACTGGTATAGTAGTTAATGTGCTGTTTAAATGCATTTTATGGAACAGTTCCACAGTTTAGCCTTTAGGGAGGGGTGGGAAACTGAACCACTTGTTTACAATCAGTTTATTTAGTCTGAAGCCACCAACACTAAAATGCCTGGTCCCTAAACAGATAGTTAATGAGTAGCATTTTTCTGAAATTTTCCGTATCTTAGCATACGTGGATGTCTTTAGCATTTAACCTTATTTCTGCACATCCTAGCTTTGCATTCTGAGGTTAAATTCAACTTTTAAAAAAATGTTGATTTATTTCTAATGACTAGTAAGTACAGTTAATCCCCTTTTAATGTAAGTTTTTTCTGAAATAATATTCATATCCATGAAGAATAGTATGTATTTCAGAGTAAAAACCACTAGTTAAGAAATGCAGAATTCCAGAGTTTCATCAGGTTTGAGAAATCAGTTCTTCTGAGGGGAAATTACTTTCCTCTTACTTAGTCTTACTGCTGCTGGGAATGTGATTAGTCAAGTACTTTTAGGAAACACATAGATGAGTGTGTGCCGTGTATAGGAAATTTTCAAGCAGGATGTATAACCCAGGAGAAGAACATATTTTTGTACAAATATATGCATGTTTATGATATAGCACATGAAGCACCATGAATTATATTTTTAAAAATAACAATAAAAGTATTGGTTTCACATAGAAGAACACTGAAATATTCCTGGCTACCATATTTCATGCTGAAATAACAAGTGCAAATATGGAAATAAAAAGGTAGAGTTGTTAAATTTTTGTCTCATTTGAAAGCAAATGTGATTTCTAGCCCTAATTTCCAGAAAATAAGTTTCTTGTTTCTTGGTGATACGTTGCAAGTAGAGGCCACTCTGTGATCTCTGCACAGTAGATTTACATACGTATGACAGAGATGAAATTAGACCAGTAAATCAAAATTAACAGTTGTATATACCCCAAAGCTTTTTTCATGCGTATTCTCTCCCATTTCACCACATACAGTGTTTGCATACTTTTGCCAGATACATAAGGGTGAAACATTTTACCTTCTTCTGAAATTTTCCATAGGGTCCATTGCTGTACAAATATTTTAAATCAGATGAAACAATTGGGTGACCCTGTGTGGCACACACTGTGCTGCCATACAATTATCCTGAACACATCATATCAAACTGCTGGGGTGTCTGTAGTTATGTGATTCAGTCATGAAAAAAGGCACTAAACCTAAGTGCTTACTTAAAAACACCCTCAAAACACATGGATTTGAGCTTTGAAACACAAACCTAGAGATGCTTTACGGTGCAGAATGCACACTACAAAAGGAGTTCTGGAGGAGAAATAATTAAAAATAAATAGCCAGTCTTATTATTGTAGTCCTTATTTCTGATAAGTACAGTAATTTCTGCCTTACTTTTGATGAGGGAATGGCCTGAAGTTGTGCCAGGGGAGGCTTAGGTTGGGATATCACGGAAAGGGTCTTCACCCAGAGAGTGGCTGTGCACTGGGACATGCTGC
>VZTT01076619.1:0-12017 GCA_013400855.1 Buphagus erythrorhynchus | reverse complement strand
CCCTCCCCTCTCCCCCGTCCCTTCCCTCTCCCCTATCCTCTCTCTGTCCCCGCGGGGCCTGCCCGGGATGGCCGCTCTGCCTTTCCTGCCCGTCCCTTTGCTCCAGAAAGGAGAATTCCCGGATCGACCCCACTTTTTTTTGGTCGCACTTGGCACTGGGCTGTCCCGAGGGAGCCTCCCCGCTGTCCCGGGAAATTCTCCTTCTCTCCCCGGGGTGATGCTCCTGCTGGGAGCGCCGCGCCTCTTTCGGGTAATAATAACTAATTTAAAAAAAAACTCTCCTCCAAAACCAACATCCCATCCAAATCCAACAAACCGACAACGACCAAAATTAAAAAAGAAAAAAAAAAAAAGAAGGAAGAAAGGAATACCCACTGCTACCGCGGAGCTCTCGGACCCGCGATTATTTTTGCCCTGAGATGCGTTTGGCAGAGCTGGTTCCTCCTTTCCCACTCCTGAATCCCGCAAACGGAGGCACCGGGAAAAGCTCAGCCCTGCCAGAGCAGGACCAGGACTTTGAGCCGGTTTTTTTTTGGGAAGCGGGGAAATTATCCGTTGTTGGGTTTTGTAAAGGTCTGACGGGGAATGGATCGGTTTCTCCGAGTTGTTCCATTTTTGCATCCCCTCTGGAAAGCAAAAACTCTGGATGCTCCCGCGTCTTTTTTTATAGAAAGCAAATGTTTGGGAAGAAATCCCGGCAAAATTAAAATATATACGAAAGATAAACCGGTAAATACACGCATGAGAAAGGATTTTCATCAGCGTGATGAATGTATAAATTACCGTACATAAAGCACAGATATTTCAAGTGCACGGTAAGAAGAAAAGGGTAGAAAGAAACGAAAATCTTGTAAAAGTTCTTCTAAATTTTTAACTTGTTATTTTACTTTTTATTTTTTTTTCCTATTCTGAGTAAAATTCTCAAGTTTTGGGTACTTTCGCCAGTATTATTACTATTATTATTATTTCAAAGGAACGTCGCATAAATAAAACCAAATCTCAATTTTTATTCCCCAAATTTTACCTTAACTATCAGCTCGTTTTTCAGCGGTAGAGGGGGAAGCACCTTTTAGACGGCAGCCTTTATTTTTTTCTTGGATCCCCGGAAATCCAACAAAAAAAAACCTGGAGGACAGGAGGGAGAAGTGCCCGGGTACCTCGGTGCTTTCCTCCCTACCAGCTCTGTGCGATCCCTGCCCGGATCAAGCCCAGGCGCCGCTGCCTTTTCTGTTTGTCAATTAAAAAGCAAAAAAAAAATATTTTTTTTTCTAAGTGAAACGCACAAAACGTGATTCACCCTTTAATTTCTCGGGCAGGGTTTATTTGTGAGAGAATCGGAAGGATTTGGGGTTGGCTGTTGCCACTTTCTTACACTTTTGTTCTCTCTTTTTCCGGGCGGTCCTTTGGAGTTACTTTTGGTTTTTAATTACATCGTATCTGCCGTGCCTGAAAGCTAAAATTAGTGAGAGGAGCCGGCGGGGGCCGCGCTGTTTTTGGGAAAGGAGGAATCCGGGGGAAGGGATCAATCCCGGGAGAAGGGGCTTGGGTGGATCTTGGCTTTGGGATGCGGGGCTTGTGTCACCCAGGGGCGGGGGGACAGCGGGGCTCCCCCAGAGCTGATTTTTAAAGGCAGGACAGGGATCTCCAGCCCCTGGCTGCGTTATTGCCGTGCTCAGTGTCCTTGTAACCCCCGGCTGAGCATCCCCAGGGC
This sequence comes from Buphagus erythrorhynchus, assembly GCA_013400855.1. Classification (NCBI taxonomy): domain Eukaryota; kingdom Metazoa; phylum Chordata; class Aves; order Passeriformes; family Sturnidae; genus Buphagus; species Buphagus erythrorhynchus. The sequence goes on along the minus strand of VZTT01076619.1, from coordinate 10,306 downwards.
TCTGCAGCTCCGGCTTGGGTGTGTCCGCAGGACTGCACATTCCTGGGGCAGCACCTGCTGCAGGTGGAGCGAGGAGAGAGCTGGGGGTGGTGGTGCTGGAGAAAAACCACCCGGCCCCATCTCCAGGCCCTGTCTCCCCAGCTCTCTGATTTGGGAAAAGGTCCCTGGGGAGGCACTGCAGCTTTTCGGGGCACCTTCATATTTAAGGTTCGAGCTGGAGTCAGGAAAGATCCTTTCCTCTCATTCCTGTTGTTTTCCTGACCCTGGCCCAGCGCAGTTTTTAATGTTCAGCCTTGATCAGAGCTCAAGAGGACATTTCCTCCTCCAGTGCTTCTCTGGGCAAAGAGGCACCACCAGATTTTTTCCATAATGATGAAAACATCTGGCCCTCTCTGAGCTGTCAGGCTCTGCTCTGCTTCTTCCCAGATGCCTTCCCCACTCCAGCCCCTCGGTGCCCAAGGAATTCCCGACCTCCAGCTCGGGGATACTCGACACTGTCCACACAGAGGGACTGATTCCTGCAGGATCCTCATTCCCTGGGTTGGGATTTTAGGCACAGCCAGCCCAGGGAGGTGGGAATCTCTACCCTGAATTCTTTTCTGAGGATTTTTTCCCTTCGCTGTGTCCAACAGAAGTTGTTTCCACCACTAGCTCTGTATGTGTAGCTCAGGATTAGCTGCTCCATGGCTTCCATCCTGGAATGAGGGGGTACATCCATGCTTTCAGCCAGGGCACTGATTTCCACAGTCAAAACATACTTTAGTAATAACGTTCCCTTAGTTTTGTGTGTCAGAGTCAGATCAGGCATCCACTTTTTAAAAAAGTAAAAAGATAATAAACTCCCCAAATAATAAGGAAATATTGAAGCACTAGTTCAACAAGATCCTAAAGTGCTGATCAAATTGTAAACATCTGAATTACAAGGATCTCTTGTGTGCTTGAACTTTTGTAACAGAACTGAGGTGAAAAATTAGAAACTATTGACATATTGTGATTTAAAAGAAAGAAAGTCACGAAACTGAACCGCCCCTGGAAAGTGAACAAAGGTACATCCCAGTGGAATGACTGAAAAAATAAATACAAGAAAGCACTCTGAGAGATGCATTTGGCTCCACGTAGTCAGAGCAGCCTGAGCCCTGTCTAGAGCAACTCTCAGGATTTCAGCATAAAAAAGGAAAGGGGGCGATGTCCTATGTTTAAAAATATGACTTTACTTAGTCCCAAGGAAGAATAAACAAAGCAAAGCCAAAATCCTCAATGTCTCTAGAGAAAAAAAAGTGTTTAACCACAATTCTAAACTATCCTTTTCCTTGTCCCTCACCGCTTTTTAAAAAATGGACAAATAACAGTGCCAAGCTCCAAAGCCTTGTGTCATATTCCAGCCTCTCCAGCTTCACTCTCATTGATGTCAAAGTTCATGGACGAACAATAATATTTACAAAATATGAACCTGATCCAGTAGTTCACATTCAGGCAACGCTCTGCACTTAAGGTGATGGAAGCTGTGGCAAAACAGAGCGGAAAATCCCAACGTATCTCCTGTCCTGGGAACTGGAATTCCATCAGGGATGTGAAAGCTCTGCTGGGCTGATCCTTGGCTGTGCTGGTGCAGAGGATTTTGGTGCTGTGCAGGAGGAGGCAGTGGGCTGGGATAACTCCATGGTGGAGACCTAATGGAAAGAGATTCTCATTCCCATTCCTGTCCTTATTCCCACACATTTATTCTGAATGACTTGTTAACATTAGCTGGATTAAAGTTCCAGTAGGATAAAATGTCCTGCAGTAGGGATTTCTGCTCTACATTTTGAGGGCAGTAAATGCTGTTGTCTCTGTGTACATTTTTATTGTAAGCTCCACTGGCCCTGGAGTAAATCCTCATTTTGAAAAAGCCCCTTGTATGACTGGAGTCACTCTGAGCTACTTTTTATATGGATCACACATGAGCAAAAGTGAGGGGAAAGGGACACTGTGAGCTGCAGAGCCAGGCCCTCAGCACTCAGGATGTGACTCTGCTGTGTACATTCCCTGTCAGGCTCTTGGGTTTATTTCAGCTCTGTCTTTCCCCCCTAAAGTTTGTGTCTCCCAAAGTGCACAGGATGCACAGTGCTTGTGCAGCAAAGTAACAATTCAATATTTAGTTTTATCCTTGTCGTTGAAGCCCCAGCCTTGCTCCACAGCAAGATCCCAAACCTCAGAGTTTTTCAGTTCCTCTTTCATTTCAGGGGTGTCCAAGTGCTCTGAAGGTGTGAGAGGTTCTGCCTTTGCCTATCCCATGTATAGAGAGGAAATAACCCAGGAGTTTTAGCCCTGGATTTAAGGTGCAGTGTGTGAAAAGCATCCATGGATTTAGGATACCCCATATAAGACTGTTGCAGCGTGAATGAAAAGAATTTTGGAGGTTAAAAGATGTTCCAGCATTTCAGGCATGGAGAAAGCCTGGAGAAACTGCTGTTTAATGGGGGTAACTTGCTTATGTTTAGATGATTCTCATGTAGATAACAAAAGTTCCAGGTCCTGGTGCAAAGGTGAAGTCTTTTCCTAAGTGCACAGATGTGCTACAGTCACTCAAAGCAAAAATCTTCAGGATTTTTCTGATGCATTGTTTTCCAGCCTTGCTCTCCCCTGAGGATTTCCAAATAAAGCAGGTAGATACAGGTTCCAAAAAGAGGCAGGTACCTTTTGGCTCAGCTGCCAAAAAGTGTTCAGCAAGTGAAAAAAATGGAAATATCAGTCAAGTCTCCATTAGGTGGAGAGCCAGGGATGAGAGGCTTCTCCAGCTGGCCAGTTTGGAAAGCTTTTGTGCATGAGCAAGAAATGGGCAAAAAAAAGGACCTTGCCTTGGGTAAATGCCCTGAGCTGATAGTTTACAAATTGTCCTCCCACTCAGGCAGCCCTTTTCTTTGGGATGAGAAAATCTGCTGCAGACAGGTGCCACCAACAGGAGCATCTGCTCCACCTGCAGGCACTTGCACCCTTCTAAAGCTAGAAAAAAGTGGAACTCCTTGCTTGCTTTTTGTTTACTTTCCATTTTGTAAATTGAAATCCATCTAATTAGGGTTCTTCAAGTGAGCAGCCCATTTGTACAAACTTGCAGGATCCTGCCTTCCTGCTTTTTACAGGGAATGCTATCTCAGCCTGCTCATTATCAGCTCTGTCTGGTTTGGGACACCCCATCCTTGAGTGGCTTCACTTTTATCAGTGGTGCTGGGACATTTTTCTGCTGGGAAAGGCCATCCTTAGGAAGAGAAGCTGTTACCTCATCAGAAAGGTGTGAGGTGGGCCTGGCTTTTGATCACTTGATTAACTCAGACTGGATGTGAGCGCTGTGGGACACCAAGGCATCCTGTCAAACCCATCCCTTTCTCCTTCCTGCCATCCAGGGCTCGAGATAAGCAATGGTGAGATGTCTGTCTGGCTGATGGAACCAGCAGTTTCTGGTCTAATCCACGCTGGGCTTCAGCACAAGTGTCTACCAAGGATCATTATGTTTTATACAATACATGCTGGTGGGTAAATTTAGAGTTGACAAGTCCCTTCCACAACTGGAGGACTCAAGGACAGTCCTATCAGGTGGCAACTGGCTGGGGGAGTATTTATAATCCATTTGCTGACTGGAATTAATATGAATCTGTCATCCCTTGTGCCACTTGGGAAACCACGTAACCAAGGGCTGACGGTGCCAATAGCTGTGGGAGATCTTTTCTGGCAATAGCTGGATGTGTTTTTCCCGACTGATTTCAGAAAAAGTTGTCACAGAGATAAAGCACTGTCTGGATCCTCTGCCTTCTGAGCCCTGCAGACGTGGGGAAATGGGACATTTGACAGGAGCAGGAGATTGTGGTGTGGGGGCAGCCAAGGCACAGCTGGCGTGTCCGAGGAGCTGACAGCTGTCTGGGGAGCAAACTCAGAGCTTCTGGCAGGGCACAGCAGCATCTCCTGCTCCTGTCTGATTCCAGCAGGTAATGCTCCCTGTTATCTGTGCCCACAGACAGGGAGCTGAGGCTTCCTCTGTTCTAATCAGGTGAAATACAGCTAGGCCATCTTCTCCAAGCTAGGGAGGTCCTTGGCTCCTTTCCTGTCAGCCACACATCCACTCAGTTTCCCTTACCTGTCTAATCTGAATGCCTTCATGGAGTAGCTTACCTCAACAATTTGATTTTTGTGTGTGTTAAAAACAACTGGGAGTGTTATCCACAGGAGTTCCTACAATGCTGTGCTCCTGCAAGCACCCAAGGGCTTCTGTTCAGCTGGGCTGGAGCTCTGGCTCCCTTGGGAGCAAGAAAAGCTGTGCATCCAGGTTTCCTGACAAATAACATCCCTTGGCTGTGCAGCTGGGTGATGTAGATGCAATAAATGACAATAAAATTGGGGACTGTTATAGCCAAAAGGAATTTTATAAAGTGATTAATTTTTCCCAGGTTTTGATGTTTATTTTTGCATCTCATTGTGTTCACAAAGGCAGAGAGGCCCCTCCTTCTTCTCCTCTACTCAGACACAAACCTCTTTCCTTGGAAATATTGTTTAGCCACATTTTATCTCCAAGCAATAAAAGTCTATTTATTTTTAACCCATTGATAACACGCTCCAGGACCAGCCACCCAAATTTTAGACACAGAAAGACAAAACCTTTAAGAGATAAAGCTTTATTCAGTGAGGGTTTCCTGGAGACTTTTCTGAGGAATAGTGGGAGGCTGGTGGCATTCCCTAGGGATCCATGTGGCTGTCCTCTGCCTGATGCTCTGCCAGGCCCTGGCTCTGCAGCTCCTTGCCCATCCCAGATGGACACAGCCAGGTTTCAGAGCTCTGTAATGTGGGACATTTGGAAAAAAAGATCAGAAATCTGGCCTGAAGTTTCCAAGCAGGGAATTAGGTTTCATTGCCTCCTTTCTGCCCCCAGACTGGGTGGAACTGGGGCTGGATGGTTACAGAGGCAGTGCAGGTCATAGAGGAGCCTTTTTTCCCCTGCCCGTGTCCCCAAGGCCCTCTGTGTGCACTGATGGCTGAGCTCAGGCACTACGGTTTAGTTCTTAAAAGTTTCAGATGTCTCTTCTAAAATGAACACAGAGAGAATTGTTCTTCCTTTAGGATAGTCTTTCTAGACTCCCACACCCTCCTGAAATGGGAAGTTTTGCCCCTGAGACCTCTTGGCTTCTTGCAGAGAAATCTTACTCTATTTTTAAAGAAAATTGAATTGACTGCAATTGTGCCTGCTAAATCTCAGGAGGATCTTGCATCTCACAGTTCCAAATGAAAGTTCCTTGGAGTTTGAAGTGAGACTTCAGGCAGGTTTGATGTGCATAAGGTAGGCAAAATAACTGGGGATAATATCCAGAATTTACCATTTGGCCTGAGACTGCAGTGAAAGGGATGCAAATCTCTCTAGTTTGGCACATTGCATGCACAGAGAGAAAATTGAACTGCAACCCACAGCTTGCTTCACACCAGATCTTTTCACTGTCTGAATTTGACTCCAAGCCCACGCACGTTTCAGAAGAGAACTATATTCTGCATCCCTAAATCACATGAACTGCTGGAAGTTGGCACAGGTTTGGCTCCAAACAGAAACCAGAGAAAAGGCTTCCTTCCAGAAAATCTGTTGCCAGATGGTCATTTTGAGCAGAAGGAAAAGGAGAAAATGTTAAATAATGCTCTGAAGAGTGGTTTCATAAATGCAGCTTCATGCACAGTAATGTTATTGGCTCTTCCTTCCAAAGTAGTGTCAAGAAGTGGATGTGTGTAATTTATCAGTGTGTCTGTTCCCTGAAATTAATGGGAGAGACAAATTTAAGACCTTGGGCTCTTAAATTCTTCTACATTGCATCTCCTCTAATTCTTTTCCTCTGCACAAACCCCATTACCATGTACCACTCGCTGCTGACCACTTCACAGGCCCTGCTGTTCATTTTGGTTTTCTCAGGTATTTATTTCCCCTGGTGCTTTCTGCTGGCATCACAGACAGGTCTGTAATTGCCTGGCTGCTCTCATCCCCTGCTGTTGAGGACAGCCAGTGCCTTTGCCCTCTGCCTGCCTGCTGTATCTCACCTGTCCCTCACAAGTTCACTAATGGCTGAGATAACCAGCTCCATGAGGATCCAAGGATAAAATTCCTTGGGGACAGCTGATTAGGAAATATCCCACTTTCCAGCTGGTTCTGGCCCCACTCAGAACTGAGCTGTCCCTGCTGTTGTGGTCACTGTCGAGGCTTTAGGTGAGGAGAGGAGCCAAGGCAGGGGTTTTTTGTTCCCCTGTGTTTTTTCCCCTGCAGCTGCTCCTTTCAAGGATGTGAGCACAGAGGGGTAAAACTACCTTCAGAGGAGTTACATGGAAAATCAGCAATGTTCAAATATTGATTAACCAGATTTTATAAAACTCTTGCAAGGCTGTGAGCACAGAGGGGTTAAACCACCTTCAGAGGAGTTACATGGAAAATCAGCAATGTTCAAATATTGATTAACCAGATTTTATAAAATTAATTAAGTGTTTTTTCCCCTATATCTGAGCCCTGTTACACCTGTGAGGGAGGGCTTCTAGCTCAGCCCTGTGGAACCCAGCAATGGGGTAAGAGGAATGGGCAGGAACTGATCCCAGGAATTTCCACCTGGATATGAGGAAAAGCTTTTTTCCTGTGCAGTGAACGAGCCCTGAACAGATCCCAGAGAGGCTGTGGAGTCTCCTCCCTGGGGATATTCCAGAGCAGTTCACACACACTCCTGTGCCCTTGATGCCTTGAATTTTGGATTTCATATTTCCCAGACTCTGCACTGCATTAGGATAGAACTCTGAACTCCATATAAAGTGTTCCAAGCTCTCCTCCCAGCTCAGGCACACAAAACAATCCTTTTGCAGCCCCAGAACCAAGGACACCGCTGCAGCTCCAGCCCCAAAAAGTGCAAACAGCAGCGAATTGAGGAGAGAATCTGGGAGGGTGGGACTGCAGAACCTGGAGCTGGAATTGGACAATGAACCCCAAATGGAAATGGACCAAAACTTATAAAAGTGTGAGAACTCCTGACTCTGAGTCCATCTTGGGTGTAGCCACATCCAGGTTCTTGCACTGCCCCAGGTGAATCCTTTTAATAAATCCCTGCTTTATTCCTTGAACTCTGCCCAGCCTCTGTTCCAGGCATCACCCTGAGCTCTGGGATGCTGGAGCAGGGGGTGGCACCAGTGACCCACTCCGGTCCCTTCCAGCCTGACCCATCCTGGGATTTTGGGATCCCTGCAGCAGCTGCGGTGCTTCCCCAGCCCCTTTCTCTTCCCATCAGCAGCGCAAGGTTGCCTTCAAGTGAAAGCAGAAAGGAACTGCAGGGAGGGAGGGATGAGGACTGTGGGAGCTGCACTCCCAGCTGCAGCTCTGCAGTTCAGAGGACAAGAGAATTCAGGAATAAAAAAGACACGGGAACAAACTCCCACTCCGATAATTTGACAAAATGTCCATAATTTTGGTAACCCCGACCAGAACCTGTGGTCTGCACAGTCCTCTGAATTCAGGGAATTTATACTCCTTCCCCAGTGCTGCACAAAGGTTGAGCAGTGTGAGGAAAGTTGATGCTGCCAAAAGGAGCCAAAGCTTGGGCTTTGAGAGTCAACCCTTGAGGTGGTGTCTGTTCTCACCCTCCTCTGGTTTTTCTTCAGTAGAAATCAGTTTTTATGTCCACCCACTCTGCCTGACACAAAGGGTCAGATTCTCCCTGAGTGTGCAAAAGGACAAGCTTTGTTCTCCCTCCCAGCAGCCCATTGTTCTTCTTTTCTTTTAATGGAGAATTAAAAAATCTCATGTCTTAGTGAGAGGTAATTTTGGTCCATTTGAATTATTTTTCCCCTGAAAAAAGTGCAACCAACTTCAGAACTAATGACACGAGTGGTCTGAGTGTAACTTTCCTGAAAATAGCCTTCTTAATTTTTATTTTCTTTTAAAAATAGCTCTTGAAATAATATCTCAGAATTTCCTTATAATTAATATCAAGTTTCCACTGTCTCAGAGCCCATTGCCCATTTTTAGGAGGTTCTAAATTAATATTATTCCTATTTTAAGTCCTTGCACCTCCTCTGCTGTTACCCTCAGAGTTATATGAGAAATCTGGATACTGAGAGGAGAAAGCTGAGCTCCTTTTCAGAAATGAGGAGACCTGACTAGGAGTGTGATCAAACAAATTGAAAACCTGCAGTGAGCACCTCCAGCTGCTCTGTGTCCTCTCCCCATCCTTGTGGCTTCAGCAGCTGGGATGTAGAAGAGTGTGAAGGGATTTTTTGTCCTTCCTGATGCTCCAAATCCACATGGGAAAGAGTGTGGAAATTCTGGGGCTGGGGATCAACGTGTTGCAGGTTGTGGGGCTATATTTGACTTTTTAGGCTCTGGGCAAATCCCATTTGTTTCACATTTCCTCCGTGTCGTGGATGTGGCTGTGCAGGGCAGGGTGGAGGGCTGTGCTGGGAGCAAACTCAAGAAGAGAATGCAGCAGATAATTTGGTTTTAGCTGGGTGCAAAGCACCCCAATGCTGTTTTCCTGTAGGCAGAAAAGGGGCTGTGAGGAGTTTAACAATAAAATACCGAATGCCACAAACAATTCCCAAGTTTGGCTGTGCTGGGGTTTTTCTGGGATGCTGTAACTGCCCATCCCTGATCCAAACCTTCCATCTGCTGCTGTTCTGCTCCTGGCTGTGACCGCAGGTCCTGCGGGTCCAGCCCCTCCCTGGTGCTGCCTGTGGAAGGTGTTTTCCTCCCTCTTGCTGAAGATGGTGCTGCAGAATAGGGAATTGTGGCTCTGGCAGAGCAGGGTGGGTTGGCATTGCTGCTGGGGGACAGGGCATCCCCTCCCAAATCTGTCCCCGAGGCTCCGAGGGATGCAGGAGATGCTGGCAGCGCTGGGGGACCGCAGGTGACCCCCAGGAGAGCTGGGGGATGCTCCTGCCCTTCCTTCCCAGGGAAAAGTGGCTGAGCCTTCCACGTCCTGCTGCTCCACACATGTGGGGCTGTCAGGGTGGGGTGGGTGGAAATCCCTTACCCACCTTTGCCATATTGCTGTGCCTTTTCTGCACCGTGCACAGGAGGGAAATCTGAGCGTGGGGCTGCTCCAGAGCCAAGGGATTCACTGACATCATGGTACCCTTAATGGAGATATTCACGTTTTGAACCCCAGACTGATGTGGGATGCAGTTATTTCCTTGCAGGGGTCCTGGTTCACACTCTGCAGTCAGATTTCCTGGCTGATGTGCTCTGGGGAATCTCATGGCAGCAGTTTAGGATATTAATGCCCCAATTCCCCACCTTGGGGGCAGGACAAGCTGCACTTGCAGTTCTCCACTCTGAAAACCAATTTTTAAAAAAATTTTACTTTATTTTATTTTTATTTTGTGGGGGACAAACTGACCTTTGCCAATGGCTTCAGCTGATGTACCAAACCCCTCCCGAGATGGAGGTGTGGCTCCCATGGGGCAGGTTTTGCTCCAGGAGGGATGAACCTCAGCAAAATCCCAAACTGGGCAGCTGTGGTGGACCATAGAATGTCAGTCAGAGCCCCAAATACTTTCACTACATTTGTTCTGGATTTGCCATACCTGCATACATTTACTTTGTTCCACTCATCAAGTATTTATTCAGATTTTTAGGAGGATGATTTATTCCATAAGAAAATGATGCGGGGCATAATTCACTGACATCATGTTCCTTTCCTTTTTTTTTGGTTTTTTTTTTTTTTTTTTGGCAAGACTTGGTTTTCTTTTGTGATTTATGAATTTATCAGGATTGAAATGGGAATTCAGGAGAAGTCAGGAGAAAGAATTATTATCTAAATTAAACGGTCTTATGTGTCAACTACAGATGAAAAACAAAGAGTATAAAGGCCTGTTCTGTGTATAAAGCTGATGTGTTGAGGGAATTTTTGAGTAGGGAGTGAAATGAAGTGTTTTTGCTGGTCAAGGTCTTCACAGTTTTAGTAATAGAATATACTTTGGACTTCTTCATGGCTAGAAATGGAAAATAAACTTCCTGCATTTTAATTCATTAATTAACAGCTGAATGATAAAGTACCCCACTCAAACCAATTGAATAAATCAAATGAACAATTCTGATAATCTTTTCTGTAGTTGCAGTAAAAATAATTTTCCTCAAAATTTGTTGAGTTTTTTGCCATGTTCAGGCCATGGTGTGTGGCTTCCACCATTCCAGCAGTTTGACTTTCCTTTAAAACATTGTCATCATGTATAATTTGTGCAATTTTACTCTGTAGTGCAAAGGATTTCAAGAGATGATGGTATAATTTTGATTCTATTTCTGATGTAGTTTTAAATTCAAGTAGGCAAAATG